>JAZGTI010013085.1:0-15148 GCA_036877585.1 Botia kubotai
TATATATATATATATATATATATATATATGTATGTATATATATATAATTTAATTCTATAATGTTCAAGTTCAAAAGGGCTGGATGTACAAACACAAAGCACAGAGACTTCTTTTGAAAATACATGTAAGTATAATATTAGTGTGTAACTAACTTATATCTTATTGTTGTGTGCTGTACATCAGTCTTTTTAATCAGTGCTTTAACCTTCATGCTTCAGTGTTTGGAGGGCCCATTTGATGAAGGTTGAGGACTCTAGAAACTTATGCTGCACAGCTGACCTCTCTCTTTCAGACAGCATTCTGCTGCTCGTGTGTACACAGGCAGAAGAAGGACAGCCAAATGTAATGTGGGTTTCATAAGTGGATGAGGACATCTGCCGAACTTCAGCTTGTCACAGATGAACTACATTCAAATAAGACAACAAACTCATTACATTACATTAATAAGCAGAGATTTACATCCAGCTTATGTTTGGTATTATTTTCCCAAGCACAGCTATGATATGTAATGTAACTGTGCTTTATTTTATTTTTTTATATTTTTGTTATTAACTTTTGATAAGCAAACCACCTAGAGCAGCATCAGTACTCTCAGTACCAGTACTAACCATCAACTAACCAACTATCACAAACCAACTATTAGCAAACAAGCATACTGATGGACAAATGGATACAATAAATAATATTCCATTAGAAATTATTGATGACTTTTAAAACAGCACAAACTCAGAAATTCTTTTTATTGGATCTTTTTCAAATCTTAGCCTGCCAATCAATATGAAAGTACTTGCAATGCAGGAATAACTCTTGAAGCCTTTTTTAAAATCCGCCTCATGCTGCTGGAATACAGTCTCATTTCCTTACCCTAACGGATTCGCTTACACATCTGCGATTATTTCCAGAAGCTATCAGCTCAGTCAGTACCCCAGGAGTCTCCTGGCATCCTAATGCTTTCAGATCCCACATCGCCCCTCCTCTGTTTCCTAATATGTCTTCTCATTTCAAACACTGGAATCCAATCACCTAGTTTCCCTCAGTGGACGCACAAACAAGCAAAAAGCCTCTTCATCTTGCATCTTATCAAAACAGTTCTCGCTTGACGAACGGCATATGAAATATATTACGAAAAGCTTAACCCTCGTAAAATATGCAGTGCTGCGGCTTAAACACGGTAATAAAGAATCACTCTATGCAGGAAAATATGCTAATTATACAAACAAAGCATTTATCAAGAAGTCTGTTCATCAAGAGCCGATCCGTGTGGCAGTAAGTGCTCTTTGTTAGCTATACGCCGTATGTTATCGACCCGTTCTTGGCACGGTTTGGAAATCGATGAGGCGTCAATCCCATATCCATACGTGGCCCTGATGCACATATGGCAAAATGTTTTTGTTCTTGTGAGGTTGGTGAAGGAGCTTCATTAATCATCTCCGCTTCTAATGGACCAGCAGAGAGCACTCGTGGCTTCTTAACGATGCTGGAGCCCAGCCTGATCCCTCTCTGGCACAGGCCTGTCTGAATGTGTTTTCACGAGCTGAGAGTTAAGGGAACGGACCCCACAACCTTCCGGTGTCAGGAGAGCCCGTTCGGAGCAATGGTCTGCTAAAGCATGGCACCCATCGGCTGTGGAAGCAGATGGGCACTGCAGGGAATTCCGAGAGGTGTAACAGCAAATCTGTCCACATACTACAAAGCATGTTGGTTAATTAATGTGGCAGAAAAGAGGAAGTCAGGGCCTTCCACCCCCGTATCCCACATTAGTTTAAGCTCAGGCTGTGGATGAGGTCTGACATTGAAGAAAACCATGTACTTTGTAAGACATGATGCAGTTGCTCTATATAAAGGCCACAGGTACAGTATGTGTTCCTTAAAAAAAAATTTTTTATTTCAAATCAAACAGAATAAATGCACGCCTAATGCACGTCTAATCTAGTAGATAGAGAACCGGAAATTGAAAATTCCGTGCTTTTTTTGAAGATTTGGTTCCTGAGGATGTTAAAAAGAGAGATTCAGTGATATGGTCTGTGGTCGGGATCAAACAGACAGTCATTTTTTTTTTATTAAACTTTATTGGCGCTACAGCTATTTCCATGAAAGTTTAACAAGAGAATATGAACTTAATGAGCGATCCTCACAGGTGAGCTGCAAACTTCTCAAACACACAGTTCTGGTAACTCATTAGGACTACATCCATTATCTAGCAGAAGCACACCGAGGCACACACTGGAGAGGAATCAAAGTGTAGGTCTAATTTTGAGTCTCCTTAAGGGAATCCTACATTAATGTAAAGACAACTGGCCATTTACCTGGATAATTTAACATGCCGTCACATATCTTTTTCCTAAGGAAAAACTAAAGCAGTCTTAATGCTCCTGATGAGATTGTTAAGAAGGAGAGAAACGCTTTGATTTTCCAAAAAGAATCTGATGTATTCTCCGAAAATCCACAGTTGGAGCCCCTCGAGCTTTCGGTTGTGTCTACATTTATCTCGGCTCTCTAAATGAGCTTTATTGTCATGGAGCTAAAGTATGAATAGTACAGAGGGAGTCTGCTGGCTGCTGTGTTGTAAAAGACTTTAACAACCGCCTGAATGGCTTTCCTTAACCGTGCTGATTTCCTCACACAACAGCCAATCAGAGAGCAGTACACACAAACCCTCCCTGTTGACGCATTAATGACTAGCGCTGACTACAGTTCACACTATAACTCAACAACATATAAAAGGATTAATGTTGAAATTAACATCAAAAACGATTTACAAATACTGTCAACGTGTTGTTTATTCATAATTGTTAGCTTATGTTAGCTAGGGTAGTTAAGTAATGTTAACAAATGGGACCTTATTGTGAAGTGTTACCAATAAATCCAAAACCTAGTAAACTGGGCACATTTCAGGTGCAAAGATTCCTCCAAAGCTAATAAAAGATAGCAATCCCATAATGCACTGCGAGAAACTGAGTGAACATAAAATAGATTATAAAAGTCAAGACTGCAAATATTAATTCAACGAACTGTATTTCATTAAATTCAAAATCAAAACATTGCATCAGTCTCTTATTATAAGAAGCTACCGCTAAACTTTGAATTTATTGTTGCTTTATGTTGTAGGCAGTAGACAGCAGGCAGCTCACACTAGGCCGTACGAGAAAAAGCCTATACTTGTTTACAGTATATTGTTGGATATAAGCTTAAAAGGAACAGCCTGCGTTTCAGGTTTTAAGTGCTTTAAAAAAGCCAACAACAGTGGATTTATACGGAGAAGTGACACATGCTGTCAGTTTGTTGTTGGTGTAAAATAGGAGAAAGTTATAGACAAGCCCATAGACAGATTATTAACAGGCTGCTAGGCACGGTTTAGTGGTCTACTGTTAGCGATAAAGCCGCTGCTAAGGACGTATAAATCTCTGCGAAGTCGCAGGTTATCTCTCTCGAGACCACGGCTGCATGTCTGTACAGTGAAAAAAATCAAATAAATCACTCAGTGGATTCTCATGGGAGTGAGTGCTTTCACACCCACAATGCCAGCATTCTGTGCCCTGGCAACAGTTGCTATAGCATCTTGACCCTGGGTTCTGGTTTGGCCCTCGATAAGACAAAGGAAGCTTCTTTTCTAACAGTCAGAAAAGGGCTTCACAATTAATCAGATAAATGTATCAAGACAACGATTCCAGTCAATGTAATTAGCAACTTGTGAAAAGTGTCAATTGTCTGTAACCTTTGCGTTAACGTTTTACGTTTACAACGCAGAAGCGCTCGAGTATTGTTGCGTTGTTTTGCGTCACAGTTTCGCCGCTAAAAGGGCTTTTGTCTTGATTAATGTATATGCAAAACAGCGTTGAAGCTTGTTTTAAATGCGCAGCCTACATAAAGAACAGGGCAGGTAGTTGCCACACACAAAATGTGTCCATGTAATTAAATGGAATTAATTAGCATACATAGCTGTGATCAAAATATCAAAGCAAATATTGGACTATTATGATTTTTGTCTTAATCATGTATCCTTACAGTAAGCAAAAACATGAACGGAATATTCAGAGCCTAATAAAACAGGCGCAGATGGCTGCCGTTTGGCAAAAGGGCAAAAAATGAAAAAAAAACCTGGCATTTTCACAAGAAAGCTCGTATCTGCTGGCTAACCTCTTTGTTTCTATCAAATGGATCCTTTGAAACACAATCATCTCTCCTATAGCGGGGCCTCGGCGTGCGCGCCAGTTCCCGAGCGCCTTCCGGAGTACTGCGTACTTTTGTCTGTGAGCTGAAGATAAGGTCAAGTGGAAGCTACAGAGCCAGCTGAAAAGCACGTCCAAACCATAATGCCCTGACATTACATGGCTTTACGCATCCGCGGGGCAAAGCGTGAGAATAAGATAGATGAGGGGCCCTAGCAGAACAATCAAACTCCGTTCCAATGCAATACAATAACTGGGACATTAGGCTTTCATTTTGGCTGAAGTGGAGTGACCACTTTGGCGCGGTTTGTGCACATGTGCAGTGCTTAGCGTATACGTGCATGAGCAGAGGAGTTAATGGAGTCGCTGAAGGGTTCAAATGTCCACTTATAACACCACCGATATGATGATCCTTCATCTGGCCAAAAAGCTACACATGACCCTGTGCTCGGGTGCGAGGCGCCAATGCCAACGCTGTGGAAAGTCACGCGGCAGAGATCGCCCTCTTATCAGCACTTCATATAGGTCCGAGTGTGTGTTGTGTGCGTTTCTTTTGTTCCATCAGTGACAAACATGCCTGCTGGGGGATTGGGAGTAATTACCAGTCCAACTCACCCTAGTCATTAGAATTGATTTATTATCCATCAGAAGAGGCAGAATATAATTAGAAATCACAGGCATACAAACATGCAATTATCATTCAAACACACATCTCCCGAGCAGAGGCCAGAGAAGCCTTATTAATAATTCAGAACAGCTTCCTTCAAGCGCCCAGCGGTACATCAGCTGACAGGCTGTGTCTTCTCCGCTCCTAATGGGGATTTAGGGCAGTAATACACAGGTGTGTGTATCTCATGACTAGGAATGACCAGCGGCGTGTCCATAAAACATTGTTGCACAGGACACAGACAGTACAAGCAGATAACATTGCGTCTCTTCTTCTCTCTTGTACATCTTACGTTTTTTTTCTTATTTTGTCAGTTGTTCATTTTTGTGCTAGGTAGCTCCGCCCACTGAAGCTGGTGCACATAGCTGTTTACTGAACAACAAAGATGTCTGTAAGATGTCTGTAAGATATCTGTAAGATGTCTGTAAGATGTCTGTAAGATGTCTGTGGTTGTAATGAAGGCTGGGCGATCCAGCTAAAATGAACTGCATCTCAATATTGATTTCTTCTGTTTTGTTTAATGATATTTCATGTATTCCTAGGTTTAATCTAAAATGGCTGTAAAGTGTGCTTGGCAAGCAGATTTAAATGTCTATTGTTGAACTAATTCAAATCTAAGTTCAAATTTAAACACTGTTGCTACTAAAGTTTACCGACCATTTTAAATTAATCACAATATTGAATATTTACAGTAAGTTTATTGATTATATCACCAATGAAAACATGTTAAATATGCCTTAAATATCAAATATTTCGCTCGGCCCCATCTGTAGCATTTTTTCAGTTCTAGCGCAACGCACTAGTAATCATATCTATGAATGCGTAACAACAAAATCCAACCACTGTTATACTCTTACATTTGGATAAACCTGTCATTTTAAAACCAACCTCATACTATCAGAAAATTTACAGTTTGCACACAAGATACCTACAATCCCTTTCCATCAAAAACTATTGAATCCTATTGAGACACACACAGCGAAAATTGAAAACTCTTAGTGTGCAGAGAGACAGAGATTATTTTATTATTTTGAATATGAATAGATGGTTCCTTCTATTCTCTGACTTTTCTAATTGTACAGGGTGCTGATAACCCCTCTCATCTCAGCCTTGAAACCGCCGGCTAAACAGAGCAACAATAACAACGAATAAATCTTCTCTGAAGCGCTATCACTCAACAGATCCAACTACAGACGGCAATTCTACGCAATCACCCTAACAATGACACACACACACATGTGCGCTACACAGCGGCTCTCAAACCTGTTGCTCATTGACGTTGTGAACCGGTTCCACAATCTCGCTGTTCGTGAGCTACTGAAATTTCATTCATTCTTAACATAAAACAAGATCATATCAGGAGAAACTGAATTCCACATTTATATAAATTTTCAAATATAAAAAGCTTTTAATATTGTTAAAGGAAAGAGCCTAATATACTACTGAAACAATTTCAAACAATCAAAAAAGTTACTAAGCTAAAGAAAGACAAGGAAAGAAGTATAGATAATGTTGTTAAACTTAAAAAGAAAGCATTTATATATATAAATGTGTGTGTGTGTGTGTGTGTGTGTGTGTATAACAAAAATGCAATATAGGTAAGTTAGAGGCAAAGTCTGCAAATGCTTTTGAAGGCAAAGTTAACAAACACAGCTGGTTAAATTCTAATGTATAAATCTAAATCAGAAACGGTAAAATTGCATATATTTAAGCGCTCGTACACATAAAAAACTACTTGAAATAAGTATGTAATACGCAAAACAGCTACATCCATTACACATACGTCTGTAAAATATTCTTGTATTCCTACAAAATATTAAGCAAAATATTAAGTCTCAATTGTGTATTCACTGTACTGCGCACAGTATCAATCACATATTCCCCCCCAGGGCATAAAGTATCTATGACCAGAGGGCTCTTCAGGGGTTCACCAGAGGAGGCACAACCGAATCCTGTAGTCATGACTTGATCTCAAGGACGCCACAGTCGGGGGGTATTGAGCCACATTAGCCCGTTCCCTGGTAAAATATTGACTTTGATCCTGCAGCATAAGGCCTGGGGGGAAATTGAGAGCGAGCCAGTCAAACACAGCAGATCTTTAGATCATATGCCTGCACTCATCTGTCAGCTGCCTGGTGATAGACGCGAAAACACGGTAATGTAACTTAATCTATAAACACGCAGCACCTGGACATACGCCACACATTGAGAACACTGGAGGGGTAATTGATTTTATTTTTTAAATACAGTAACTAGGTTTCGTGAAAATCGCATTTGTGACTAAGTGCTAGTCCAGTCTGTGAGCGTATTCAGGATATCAGAGCGATATCAAAGCGGATAAGGTCAGGAGAACACAGGTTAACACCCCCTCAATCACAGACGGGTAAACCCAGCGAACGAACCCTCTCTCCAAGCAGGACTTTCATGCTAACCCTCAAGTTCACATTTGTGTTTGGAAGAACACATCTGAGGGAGATGAAGGACAGCTTGCCAATTGTCTTGGCAGCCATCAAGATCGTTTCCATAAGTTCTAATTGAACAGTTGGGGCAACAACAATCTGCAAAGTTCATATACAGCAGCCAAAAAGAGTTAAACGAGTAAAGACCGTGGCAGAGACCCTATGAGAAATGCCAGCAACACCAACATGTTGGATTGAATACAACCAAACATTTCTATAACGCCTGGAGAAATCTGTTAGCATTCTCATTCTGCTCAAACGCAGCTGCTCGGTGCGCGTGTGTGACACAATTTGAAAGTCTGCCATCTTTGCTCATGGGATTACTAACTGTTTTTGATGCAATCAGAGCTATAGAAAAATTGTCACGTGGCACAAGAAAAAATGATGCCCTGCAGACAAGATAAAAATGTAATAATTCTCTCTCCCCGTATATGTATTTTTTACATGCGTACATATTTTGTACATACATACATAAAATACATATACACACATACACACACACAGATATACACACACATGTATATATAAATATAATTTATTTTATTTTTCATGTAGCTCAAACGTATATTAAAGTGCCTGCCAAATGCAGTAAATGTAGGTACAAGATGCTGTCCAAAAAACATTTTTCAGAATACACAGATCATTTTGATTGGTCATCAGTTTGTTACCAGATGGTGTAGTAATAGCATCTACCAGCAAGGGCTAACGGGGTCACGCTTAGCAGCCAAACCTTGACCTCTCAAATATAAAGCAGACATATTTCTGTGGAGGTGTTTATCTTTAAACTGGTGGTGAAGATTCCTATCAGGTCACACAAAGTCTCCGCTGCCAGAAGGAGCCAATAGGAGAACAGAAAGCCAGCACAGGTTCCTCAGTGTATTAAGGTGAGTTTGACAGCAATGAGGAAAAGAAGGATGTGTTGTTTGTGAACTCGAGAGACAGATGTTGCTTGGGGAATGACAACCTGATGATGTGGCCTTCTTCTGTGACATTGAAAAGGAAAAGCAATAAAACCAGTGTTGGCCCAAAGACAATGCCCACGTTTGGATACACTCGTTCAACTTACATGTTACGATGTGTCACCCAGACACCGGTAGACAGATAGACAGGTCGACAGATATAGACAGAGATATAGTCTGAGAGGATATTGGTCTCTCGCCCTCACAAGAAACAAAGAGAAGTGATTTCTCAGTCTTGGAATGTTCAATCCCACAAGTCTTTGAGACAATGTCTTCATCCAGGTCTAGAACTCAAACGGGGGCGAACTCATATGAACCGCAGGGACGCGTCAACGGAATCAATAGCTATCAATATGCTGGCTGTGCCTCAATAAAAGTGATTGATATACCTTCAGAAAAGAGACATGGTAGGCCACCGAGGTGCGATTTATACGACCGAAATAATTCAATGGGAGATGAGGTCATTTCATGTTACGCTATACGATGAGATGACACACCGTATATAATATCAGGGAAGTGCAGTCAAACGCATATATACTGCCAATCCCTACTGTTACCGTAAAGTCAGCCACCTCCCCTATGACTAAAAAACTTAAATCAATTCCTATTCATCGTGGAAGTAAAAAAAGACTTTTCCATTCAAATCTTCCTGTTAAAAATTCTATAACGCACACTGCGCTTTGAGCAGTGGAAAAAACTAACCCAAGGGTTGAAGATTTCCGCTGCGACTTCAGGGTGTGGGATGTTTTGCATTGCTTTAGCGATTGAGGGAAAAACATCTTAGCGAACAGGGGAAGTTGTGCTGGTAATCTCTATTCCCGATTTTGTCTACCATCCCAGGGGGCTGCACGTGTATCCCTGAACAAAACGTCTTTACCTGGGTTGGTGGAACGTTCACAGGAAAGCTTTAGACAGTGCAGAGAAAAGAAGCTACGAGGCTCCATGTTCATACTGGTCTCAGTTCAACGCCCCAACACTTCCAGAATGAGGTTAGAGGATGCACTGGCTTCCAGTAATCCTTGAAGGAATGACCTTGATTTCGAGGCAAGGCTGCGTGAAGGAGAAAATCTGAACACCATCCATGATGTGAAGGCCTTGAGAACATAGCAGCACCACAGATATCCAGTGAATGCTAATGAGCGTGTGACCAAGAGCCGTGTCGCGCTCAAGGTTACAACGTCCACTCAGAAAATAATTATACACTCGCAGAGTGCAGAATCATGCAGAATTTACCCAAGAGGCACAGTGAGGACGGCCAAAAAATCATCTCGCATGGGTGAAAATCACAAGCGGTTCTGGGATCTCAGTCAGATGCACTTTGAAATGTCTGTTTTCAAATGCTAATAAATGTCTAAAGTGAATGAAAACCTGCATGATTATAAAGTGATCGTGTCAAAATATCGGCCCTGTGTATTAGGTCTGGCAGTGTAAATGTAGCCTTACAAACCTGCTTTTGTCTATAATGTTGTTCATTTAAATGAAACAACACTATTGACAAGTGATGAAGAAAAGCCCTTTGGCCGGATAACTTCAGTAGCTTAAATAACAATACAATCGAACATGAAAACTAAGTTTGGCCAGAGTTCAGCTGATTTTAATTACACGACTGCTTCTCAGTTAAAATCCCAGAGTATTAATGTGTTATATGTAAAAATGGATGAAGTCTACGCATAGGATGTGGCCAAGCATACATTTACCTTGCACAGCAATAACATACAGATTAAAATCTAATTATATATCTAATCAGGATATATGGAGATACTCTGTGTAAGGCTGCAGGGGTAGAGGGTCTTAATTCAATGTTTGTTATGCTGGTTGAAAGTCTCTTCGCATCCTTATTTGTATTTACTTTATATTTTTATCATTATTAATATTCTGATATTTCATAGAAGAAATGCTTCTCCAAGCATTGCATTCAGTAAAAATAAACTGTCAATCTATGTTTGCATAACACCACGCACGAGGAGACGTGGCTTTGGCGAGTGCTTTGAAGGGAAGGTGGGATCTTATGTGTACTCCCCGAAATTGCCTACCAGGCCTTTAATAGGGTCTAGAATGGCCTATGGAGCATGCTAAAACTCAGCATGCTAATACGGAAAGTCAACAGTCAAGTTTTGAAGAAACACAAACTTCTTAATGAAGTATGCTTGTTTACATTTTCACACAATGGCATGCCGCATGCTTAATGGCAGTAAGCATGAGGCAGCATCTGATGTGTTCTTTGTGTGAAGTAGCGGCGTTCCTTTGAATAGCGGTCGGAAAGCCGGTGTCACACAGGAAACGTTTTTAGGACTTTCTTTTCCACACCGCGTGAGAACAGCGTGATACCAGAAAGCCTTAATAGACGAATGCTAGGAGGGGGTCAGCATCCAAACCTCTTATTAACAATACTCAGCAGAGTCTCAGAGCCCAAAATGACTTCCTCTTCAGGAGAGATTTGGCACATTTTAGGACAACATGCAACAGAAACGCTCACAGCTATTTCTCTTGAGGAAAAATGAACTCCAGTTGATTTACTTTATTTCAAATGAGCTGAACATGCAGTTTCCACGCTTATATGGTGCACCAACAATGCACCGTTCAAAGTAACACCCNATATATATATATATATATATATATATATATATATATAGTACCCTATATAAATATAGTTTTTCAGGGTATTTAGTATATATATATTTAGTATATATGAAGTATATATGAGGTAAATAAACAATTCCCTAGCAGCCAGCCAATCAGAATAAACCTTGGCGAAAATCTTGTTCCAAATAAGTATGCTTGTCTTGATTTCGAGTAAAAATATTCTTACAAAAAGACAAATTTACTACAGAGGCAAAACTGTGTGAGATATTAAGACTTTTGCTATTACAAAATAGATCTTAAATTTCGTTTATTTTTCTTACCCCGTTGGCAAAATGCTTTCTTCTTGTTCTTAGATTCATGCTTGAAACATCTAGTGAGGTTTATGGTCAAAACAAGAAAAACAAGTGAACTGACTGTGGGCGGTCTGTGGGCGTACAGTCTGAAGCTCAGACTTTCCATAAATCCTCTACAATTTATCATGTGCATGAAAGCACAGTCAGTCTTAGCCTCACTCAGAGACAATAACCCGCCAACTGCACTGCCAATGCAATTGTGACTATTTCTAATGTCTGTTATTCAGAAAACCGTAATGTGTATTGCTAAGAAACAGTGTTTTTTGCTCTTTAGTCTATAAATAACAAAATATTTTCACACACACATATAGAGAGAGACAGATATTGATTTTGGGTAACCACTGTGAAGGGGCCTGGCTCTTCAGCCAGAATAGGAGGGCCAAAAACTCTGAGTCTGAGGAGCAAAAGCACACACTAGCCAGCCCACCAGTGTGCCTGGGTTTGTATAATCCACACTAATCCTGAAGTCTATACACTTGGGCCCCAAAACAGTCACACATTTGAAACTTTCCAGAGATCAGAAAGTAAATCAGAGGGATTTGGATGTGAAGTGTGGCTCTTTGCGGGTGTTTATATGCAAGCCTTCTGCATCCAATTCTGACTTCAGACGCCTCCAATATGCAATGAAGCTGCGTTCAAGGCAGGGGCCATAAAAACGCTCCCTGGTAATGCTAAGTCATTGTAAGCCCTCTCTTCACAATAGAGAGGGAGAGCAAGAGAAATAAAGGAGAGGGAAAAGCAGAGGCCGGGTGAGATAAAAAGAGGGTGTGTCTGCAAAGACAGCCAAGACTGGAGAGAACAGATTGATATAGCAATTACCTTGAACCTCATTCGACTGCAAGGAATACATCTCCATATATTAGCCTGCGTGCTCCTCATACACTTGTGTGTGTGTGTGTGTGTGTACCTGCTGCACGTTGCGACGCTGGGGTTCAATAAAGCATGGGCATGTATGAGCATGTACACACTGAAATTACAACTCTTCCAAACTGACCGGCCTCAAGTCTACAGTATAGCAAACCGGATTCAGATTCAAGCCCAATTCCCAAACAAATCAGAGGTTACAACAAACTTAACAGACTTCACAAGAGTAAAACAAATGACCCATATGCAAATGTTATATATATGTACATATATCCAATGTCCATACATGACATATATGAAACCTATTAGTATATAATATTATTAGTTATAATAAATATATATATTATACACGTGTGTGTGTAGGAACATATGTCATGTTCCAGTTGCTATACTGATAAATATTTCTTTTGTTATTCTGGTTATTCTGGTACAGCATGACAGTAGCAATGTCAAGGTCATGGGATTGATTTCCAGAGAACACATAGAGTGATCAACTGTACAGTATCCTAAATGCAACACAATTGCTTAGATTTCGTGTTCGCCAAAAAACAAGCACGCGTGTCCACACACACAGACACACAAGCATGTACACGTTTTCACAGGTGCTGTTTTAACCAAGCAGGTTGAAGTGATGACCACTCTTTCGTTATGTCACCCCTCTTAATTGCTTCGGCTAGTCAGCAGACAGTCATTCCATGCTGTATCAGACGTGCGCATGTGTTTGGATTATTTATGTCGCTGTGATGACATGAGATGATTTAAGGAGCACAGCAGGCTCCTCTGACACGCCCCAGTGGTGGTTTGTCAGGTGTGAGAGCTAATTTGACAGGTGCTTTTGTATTATAGATCAATCTAACAGCAGGAAGCCCTCTGCCATTTTGGATTTCAACACAGGAAGTGACATCGCTGGGGATGTGATGGGGTCATGAGATAAGACAGTTTTGACAAGCCACTAACAATTATTTCCTGGCAGCGTTGAGCTACAATATCTATTAATGTGAAAGTGCGAGGAAAGGTCATGACCTGACAACACACATGCACACTAATGAACAAAACCCGTACGTGGTCTCATTAGGTACATCTAATCTCAGTAATGAGATACAGGAGAACAAAGATGCATGGTAACAACGCTACAAGATGACAACTTCAGATTCTCTGCTTCAGACATGATTATGTGTTTGTGTCTTTCAGTCAGAGAGAGGATTTTTCCCAGAGTACTTAATACCATCGTTGGGCACGTGGGTGGAGAGAAAGAGAGGAGGAGAGAGAGGGGGGGGGGGGAGTTTTATTGAGGTTTATTGAGTAAACAAAATGGTCCCTAAGATGGTCACTGTGATGACACACACATACACACACACACTATGCATACTGTGGCTTTAAGAGTCTCATAACCAGTCGTGACTGAAATGCAGTAACAATGATGGAGGAAAGCTTTGAGCACAGTGAAAGACTCCAGCGAGTCTGCTCTCTGACTGTAGAACAGAATACAATTACGTGTAAGAAACAGCATGAAACATTTTGTTGTTTTGGACTCTGGCGTGGTGAAACACTGCCCCCTGCTGTTAAAAGTGTGAAGTGAAATTACACCAGCAGTAGTCGTTGCTCGTAAATTGTGAATGTGAAAATCATATACATATGGAAAAAGCAGACCCCCTTTTTTAAATGAAAGTATAAGTATCAAAATAGTATTTAAGTATTAAATACTATTAAATGTATTAAAAGTAGTATTTAAATAGTAGAAAATATGCACAATTCTGGTGTTTTATATAGTAGTCTGGTTTCTGCTTTGCACTTTGAATTGTCGTCTGTTGTTTGTTATATTATTTAAACTATACACATGTTATGTGTTTATCACATTTAGTGTCTCATAATGCTGGAATGTCCTCTGTTTTACAATGTAAATGTATCATTAAAAATAATCAAGCGGAATAAAAAGCCAGTTCTAATGTATTCATAAGCTTGTTCCATTGCTTTACCTCAACATGACAACACAGCACCACAGACCACCTTTGATGAGAACATGACTGAATTTCCAATTATCTGAAGAAAAACAACTTAACCTAATAAAGTCAACAGCAATATTAGTACCAGCAGAGGTATCAATCAAAAGCCGCAGCCCATCATCTCTCCTGCCGCACTAATGAGAAAACAAAACCTACGTGCTCCAGAAGCTCATTTGTTTTTAAGACGACAAACTGAGGCGTGCTGGATAAACAAATGATTGTATGGGGAATCATTTTGTTTCTTTGATTCTCTGTAGAATTTGCGCAGAGACGCCATCCTGGGGGTCAAACTCAAAAAGCGTCTAGCACACTATTGAGACTACTGCACTAAAGCACGCCACGCCATTTCTAAAGCACTATTGTTTGTGTGTCGCATTTTTAAATGAGTGTGTGTGTGTGTACATTCAGATGTGTGTGTACTCTGCCTTAAAGTCAACTGTATATGTAAACAATTTCAAACGAAGCCATCAAGCTTCCTCAATATTTTACCGCCCCGATCAAACAAAACATGCTTTTCCAGCTCTGTCAACCATTTTACATGTTAACCTCCAAATGACCGACAAGGTCTCTATTACACTGAACAGGATTTTTGTTTGTCTCTGTTTATGTGTTTGTTTGTTTTTGTGTGTGTATTTGTAAAATCAAAGCGAAGACAATCCTAACGACCAAAGAAAAATGCAATTCGGAATCAGAAACCAGAACAAAAAACGGACTCAGATTTGTATGCAGTGTGAACAAAGCCTTTGTCACTTACATGTGAAAGTTCTCAGATGTGCAACTGCCACACGACGCATATTAAAAATATCCCAGCGGTGCATCTGGTGAAGTGGATATTGCATATTCATATCTTTTTAGCCACAAGTCATTTCCACAAAAGCTGTGACTACTGTTATACAAACTGCGAACTGCTTTACTTGCTATTCAGAGCCGAATGATGAATCACACTGTTTAGAAACTCAAATAAGATGAAGGTGTTTTGAGCTCTGCATCAGCACTCAGGGATTACATCTTTCATTTGTTCACCTTTTGTCTGAATAATAGTTAAGCTCTATCAACAGCCTCTGCGACATGCGGCTGACTGTAAATCAACT
>JAZGTI010013086.1:3702-15148 GCA_036877585.1 Botia kubotai
GCGGAGCAAGAACACATCCGGGAATTTTAACTGTACTTGGCTAGATGTGAACTCTGAATTGGAACGGTACTTGGGCGACGACTGATGACGTTTCACAAGTCCACAAGAACACAAGTACAGACAAGAACGCATATTGAGAAACGACCCTAGTCTTAGTTGTCTTTGGAGTTTGGTGAACAGATTCTGTTGTTAGCATGTTGCTAAGCTAATTGAGTGATACTCTAAGAAGCATGGTAAAATAGTTTATTGTTTGTATATTCTTTATTGTTAGATTTTACAATTTTATTTATAATTATTAGTAATAAATAAAATATCAATACATTTATAATTGACATTTCTTTCAAATCTGGCTGCCATCTTGGATATTGTTTTTTAGGAGCAATGCGTTGTGTAATTGCCTAATCTGCAAAGGATATTGCAATACAAATGTGATACTGTGCCAGCATCACACCTATGATGCTGACTGCTGTATAAGCAGACAACTCACTAAATTTTGTAACAGAGCTAATATAATAGCAACAAATCAAATACAATTTGGGGGGTTTAAAATTATTTTGAAAATTAGCCCTGCAGTGTTAAAGATTTTCAAAATGCAAGATAGGCTTTGAAATGACCTCTTTACCAATGTGTTTCCCTCTTTTTGACCTGCTCTGCAAACTTTCAAAAGATTTGATCTGTTTTTTCTGTTTGCACCTTTTTTAATGTCTTCTTTTTCTTGTTTTCATAAATGACACTTCCATTGTTGTAGTAGCTGCATTGACTAATGTGACACTGGTAAATAATACACAGCTACGCTCTCTGGATATCCGTGTATCTCAGCATATCTTCTGCGCCTGAATTGTTTGTGTTCCACATCTACGATATTGTTTGTAAAGCTACCTACAGGGTTTTCATGTCTCCATTTTAGATTAATCTTGCTACTTCTGCTTTGAGCATCTAATTAATGTGTTACAAGGACACCCACAAAGAACATGGGTCCATACAGGCAAGAAATGTGGCCTTATTAATAGCAGAGAAATTGTGCTTGGTGACGGACTGACAGATAATAGCAGGAAGAGGAGATACATAAATTCACATGTGCTCAACAACGGATAGACAAACCTGATGAATTAAAGAAAATATTGATGGACAACTTGTAAAAGCAAAAGGAGCATAAGGACTTTAAAGAGGGCAATTGAGAAAGTAAAGTATATGTGGGGTGTCTATATGTAATAATGCCCTCAATGTAAACTGTAAATGCCTCAGTGGCAGAAGTTGCGCTGGCACGGTTGGTGCAGGAAGGAGTTGCGGGTGTGGGTTGCATGACGTTGGACCTGTTTGCGCACATGGTTTTGACGCTGCATGCAATTACGTCCCAGGTGGCGACGCTCAGTGCGGGCTTTGGCCCTCTGGACCCTGGAGCCCTGGGTGACTTTGGCCAGGGCACCTGCCTGGGTGGCTGCTCCTCTGGTCATGCGTGTGGGCATGCTAGTCCTGGTAACAGCAGGAAGTACTGGTTCAGAAATCCTGCTGAGGAATGTGCAGGGGAGGAATACTGATATTGAAATGTTTGTGAAAGGTCAGAATTGAGTAAAAAAAAATGTGGAAAGATGTACTGCAAAAATAGCATCAAGTATCCATATAATGTTTAAACGTCCTAAAATAATTCTAAAATATTCTAAAATATTAATTGTGTTAATGAATAAAAATGGCTACCAACAGTCAATTAGATTTACTAGCCAATATTTTCAATTATGAATGGCTGATTTTTAAGTAAACAAGAAAATTAGTGGAGGGTACTATTCACTGTAAATAAAGATGTGATCATTTAGTCAGAGTGACATATGTTTTCAGCAACTCATTAAAATAAGTTAACCAATTTCAACTAGTTACAGCACCTCATCACTAAATAAAATTTTACATAGTAAGTTGAATTTGCTTGTACAGATGATTTAAACTTACAAAACTGAAGGCACCAACAATATTTTTTACAGTGGATAAATGTGGACCCAATTTTGTATTGATGTGTTTTTGTTCCAACCAACTCTGACAATTTTTCTTTTGGTTTCTGTAGTTCTGGGTAGCTCTGGCACAGTTAAATTTTATTGGTCCTAAATTCTGTCCCACATATCTTTATGTTGAACACCAAATTATGACTGTATCACTTCTCACAGCATTTTAGTTTCATGCAAAATTATTTGACATTGCGAACAGTCGTGAGAATGCCTGGTTTAGAACACACACAGTGGAAGTAAAACTTACCTCATACTCCCAGCCAGGCTGACAACACTCTCCTCCACTGCAGAAGGATGGCCAGGTGAGACATAGACAGACATGCTGGGGTGCTCAATGAGCAGGTCCTCCATAGGGCTGGCCTCCGCTGTCGCTCCCTCTGCAGTAAAACAGGGGGGAGGGGTGACAAACCAACTCTCATCCATATGGCAGTCACTACATGAGCAGGAGCCCTGCTCGTTTAACAACACATTCACTTCTACTGACTGGAGGTGACAGAAGGAGGTGGGGCCAGGAGAGCAGGTGGAAGAGGAGCTGGGATGTACTGACTGCATCCTGCCTGCTCTAGTCCTGCAGTTTTTGCGGGTAGGAGGACAGGGGCCACATATCTGAGAGGTGGGACATTGACTGCTGGGCCAGGCATGTGCTACTGATGCTGTCAGTGGCCCATTCTCGCCTTCATTGCAGGATAACGTGGAATAAATGTAATGCGTCATTTTTTCAGAACCTGAATGGTTTGGTTAAAGCCGTGCAAGTGAGGGATGGCAATACCACGAGGGCACATACCAGTAAAAAGAATTCAATTAAATATGGAGAAATGAGAAGGGGTACAGAAACACAGAAAAACATAAAAAATAAGAATACAGTCATTAGATGTTTACCTAGCCAGAGTTATATTATTATACTGTTGTATAATATTTTATATAATAATATGTTTTATATATATATATATATACTGTATATATATATATATATGTTATATTGTTATATATATGTTAATAATATGTTGTATAATATAATGTTGTGTTATTATACTGTTGCACTTCTGAAAGCTGTTCCAAACAGTAGGCATCATAATTATGTTGCTTTCAAAGATAACTCATTGTAGCCAAGTTCTAAGGCAGCATATTTCATGGAGAAGACAAAATGCACTGCAGCAATCTCAAAATTTTCAATCAAGATGATGATGAGTAGAGAGATGTTGAGTATAACTATACTTTGTCAATACTTTAACTATGGCAAAGTATTGATAAAATAGCGACACCTAATTAAATTATTTTAATTATTTTAATCAACCACAAATACCTACACCACAACACATTAATGCGTGGTCCTGTCAAACATTATTACAATGGTTAGTTACTGTTTTCACTGCATAAAACAAATTATAGAACTCAAGGGGGTGACAGAGTTACACTTAAATGTATGTGCCAATTTGTTATTCAGTTGGCTAGGAATAACATTTTGACTTTTTAAAGGATCATGGTCATATCGATTTTAACATCCCTGTGGATAATGAAAAGTATGCATTGAGGTTGGCTTTCAAAGACATTTTGAACTCTATTGGTGTCTCACAACACGTGTCAGGACCAACTCATTGCCGTAATCATACCCTAGATTTAATTGATGTTGATGACATCAATATTCTGCCGCAAAGCGAAGACATTTCATATCATTATCTGGTGTCCTGTGAAATGCATTTACCTATGGTCGCAAAATCAGCTACTTGCTATGAATACAGTAGAACAATAAATTCAACCACTAAAAATTCTTTAATGAAAAATCTACATGAACTGTCTTCATTCCTTAATGTAACGGATAACTCTGTGTGTCTGCGAGAACTTCCAGTCAGGATTCAGACCATATCATAGGACAGAGACTGCTCTCATCAGAGTGACAAATGATCAGCTCTTGTCAGCCGATCATGGCTGCGTCTGTCTTCTAGTATTACTCTACCTTAGCGCAGCCGTTGACAGAGCATTCTACTAAATAGACTTGGAACTGCACTGGCATGGTTTAAATTTTTACATTTATCTGACAAATTCCAGTTTGTTGCTGTGAGTGAAAAAGGGTCCAGTATGGGGATTTAATGTATGGAGTACTGCAGGTTTCAGTGCTTGGGACCCTACTTTTCATCATGTACCCATGAGTACAGTTTTGATTGTTATGCTGATGATACTCAGCTGTACATTTCTTCTAGGCCCAATGGGACTCATAAATTCACCAAACTAACAGAATGCATAGTCAATATCAAAACTTGGGTGGCTAACAACCTTCTACCTTTAAATTCAGCCAAAACAGAAGTTTTATGTATTGGACAAAAAACTTCCACACGGAACAGCCTAGAACACTGTCTCTTGATGGATGCTCTATAAAGCCTGCTTCATTAGCCAAGAATCTGGGTCATTTTTGATAGCTATTTGTCCTTTGAACACCACATTTCCAATATTTGTAAAACTGCTTTTTCCATCTTAAAAATATATCAAAACCACACATCCACACAGACTGAAAAATTAATTCATTACATCAAGACTTGATTATTTCAATGCCCTACTTGGTGGCTGCCCTGCAATATTAATTTAAAAACTCCATATGGTGCAGAATGCAGCAGCCAGAGTTCTCACAAGAATGAACAAGTATGACCATTTTAGCATTTTAGACCATTTAGTTTTGTCAACACTACACTGGCCAACACAACACTGCCTATCAAGCTTTGTATAAACTTTAAAATTTTGCTGATTACCTACAAGGCCCTAAATGGTTCAGCTCCCCAATACCTAAGCGAGCTCCTCTCCTATTACAGTCCATTGCATTCACAGCAATACAAAAAAATTCTGGCCAACTGATAGTACCCAGAATTTGAAAAACAAGTGCTAAACAAGATCTTTAAAACAAGATCCTTTTTGTATTTGGCGCCCAAATTTTGGAATAGTCTTCCCAGTGTTGTCCAGGAGGCAGATACATTATGTCAGTTTAAATCTAGATTAAAGACCCACCTCTTTAATGTAGCCTACACATAGTCCTATAGATTTATCACTCAAATTCTTTAAGGGATTATTAGGCTGCGTTAATTAGGTAAACCGGAAACGGGGACACTTTCCTCAAGAACAGATGTACTGGCTCCACACTAAATCTGTCTGTCTTTCATTTCCCCAAGGTCCTGTAGTCAGCTGGATCCCAACCTTAAGACCAGATGGTAAGGGACTGGATGGAACAACCCCTGAGACAGATCATCAGGATTTGATAAATTTACCATTATTTACATGCCTATAAGCCTAGTTAGTTTCCATATTTTGTTCCCTGCTTAGTCACAGCAGTGTAATGTTATAGCTGCGATTAGTAACATTATGCTTCGCCATTTCTGTTGATATGATTTCTTAGCGCCCGGCACATTATCAAATATTATTAGAACCGTCAGTTTCTTATCAATAAATAATTATAAATCATTATAATCAACTGTTCATATTCAAGAAAGTTACAATTGCAGCTTTAACGTGCCAGAGGAGAACTGGCCCGCCCGGTTGAGCCTGGTTTCTCCCAAGGTTTTATTCTCTGTCTGTACATCATTAGAGTTTTGGTTCCTTGCCACTGTCGCCCTGTTGGCTTGCTTGCTGGGAGACTGTTGATTACTAACTTAACTTAGGGTTTTGTAAATGGTAAACTTCTGATATTTTTATTGTATATATTTTATGTATGCATATATTTTACTTTTGCGTGTTGTGTGTAGTTTATGGTACTATTGCAAATCCCTTATACCCCTGTCCTATAAGATGTTACTTTTTTATATGCCATCTCCATGTAAGCTGGAACGCATATCTATCACTTATGAGGTTCTATGGTGGATAAGATGCTGCCTTAAAAGGTCGCTGCTTATATTGACAAAAGACAAATGGGAAGCTCATGTTTGGAACAGGGCTAATGTTTTACTATATACAGTAAATAACAGAAAATAAAAGTAAATTACCTTGCCTGAATTGGGCTCTTGGTTTGTTACCCATGTTTGGCTGTTGATTAAGGACACTTACCGGGCAGGTTGACCAGGAGCCATCCCTCCTCATCAGCTTCAGTCACACAGGGCTTTGGTCCCTTCAGCTCTGGAGTAACTTCCTCCATGCTTCCGAAAAACAGACTGCTGAGCCGCTGGAACATGGCTGCCTTAGACGTCAAAGGTCACAGTTCTTTGTTTCCTGAGGGATAGCTGCCTTAAAAGCTTCTCTTACAAATGCTTTTTGACTATAGTCACTGCTGTTTTTCAGTGATGTAACAGAGGGCAGGTAGATCACAGGTGTGTTGGCCTTTTTTGTTGTAGCAGGAGTTTTCAGAAAACTATACAATTTAAGGTATCACTTGGTTCCAGTGGTGCAAAGATCTATAACTGACAAAGACAGAAATAGAATTAGTTGAGAAAATCACATATCAAATACAAATCAAAATCTTTTAAATTTGAAAGGGAAAACGCTAGAATGACTACAACTGGACAGTCATTAACTGGAGAAATCTTTGGTCACAGCTTAAAATGTATTTTATACCTAACTGGCCATACATGTCATAAATATACACCTGTCTGTTTGTCTGTGTGTATCCTCTTTTGTATACATCATATTAATGACAAATTTAACTGAAAGTAATGTTTAACAAATTATGCCATTAAAACATTTTATACCTAACTGGCCATACATGTCATAAATGTACACCTGTCTGTTTGTCTGTGTGTATCCTCTTTTGTATACATCATATTAATGACAAATTTAACTGAAAGTAATGTTTAACAAATTATGCCATTAAAACATAAATTATTATGTATCATTATGAATAAATGACAGCAATGGAGAACAGTACAATGAAAAACAAAGATTAATTTTTTTGAGGAGAGGTGCTTCTTTAGCTAGGTGTCAGGAAAAGGTTAAACAATAGTGGAGTATCAGTTATCTTTTGGGTTACATTCTTATACAAAACATTGTGGCTTTAATGTATTTTGTGATTTTACTTAATATTTAGGCCAATTTATTGTTGTTACTTTATAAATTTATCTATCTTTATAGTATTTTTAGTTTAGCTTTACCCTTGGAACAATTCAGTCCAGACTATTGTGGTGCTTCACATATACAGACAACACTTCACAACATAAAAATACTTACAATACATAAAGAAAAATAAATTCAAATGGATAATACTTTGTCAGATGTATAAATTTCTTGTGCAAACGGAAAAAAACGGAAGCTGGTAAATGGTGATTTATTTTGCATGCTTTTCAATTCATCTTAAAAATTACATTAAATAAAATCAGTTTTCTTATGAGCCCCAATGTCTTCTCTAGCTGCTGTCTGAAACAAGCTGTGCAGGGGCGCGGCCTCCACATGACGCTAACGAAGCAAAACCCTGTGTGGAGAAGACGTCACAGACGCAACTGATCCCGCCCTCAACAGAAAAGAAACAGGGACGATTCGACAGCAGCCGCTGACCGAAAACACTATTTATGACTGCGGTTTTTATTAACACAACATTAAAAAGGCTAGTGGTTACAAGTGTAATGCATACATCAAATAAATGACACCGTGTTGACAATTGGAGATCATTTTAACTTATGTCTAACAACGTACATAGATAGATCAATGCGAGCCAAACGGTTTTATAGGTGGAAAACAGTAAAGAGAAAATGACATGGATGCAAACATATTAAAAGCCCTGAATATAATGATATAATATGAAGAGCACAAGCAAAGAGAAAAAATGACTGAGCGCAAAGGTTAAACGCAATTACAGCTCTGATCAAGGGTATTCCAGCGTTTTCAGATCACTCATATAACTTTTCACCGTATATATTAACCCAAAACGACATTGTATTTACTAATGCAGCTGTTTTATCCAAAACTGACTGTCGGCAAACAATTATGACGGTTATATTGCAGATATCTCAAACGTCAAAAATGCTAGGAAGTGTCGACTTAAAGCACAATTTTGGTATTTTAGAGCAAAAATTGACAACATTAAAATCCGTATACAACTCTGAAAACCAGTAAGAGAAAAGGCTTTAGTCTACTGGTACAATCTGTAAGGGCGAGAACAAAATGATAATATGTATATTACAGGAACTATAATAGGAATTCGATCGTGTAGCCAAATATTTGCCTATCCACATTAGTTTATGGACAATTGAGAGTTATACGACGTGTTATTAGCGTTTGTATTTTAAATGACAAGCCTGATCCGTGGTTTCATCAGATAGACTAAATTCAGCTGCAAAATTAAACCAGGTTTTAAAAGACGGAAACAGATGTAGATTCGGATCTTACCTGCAAAATTATTCAAGTTGTTCACGCGACTACTACACAATGAAAACGACAAAATGTTTATAGCATAGCTTTTGGTATTCTTTTCTTTTGAGGTAGCTGATTCACAAAAATATGAAAAAGTCTTTCTTCTTAGAAGAAAAGGCGTGTAAATCTGATTTACACGACGTTTAGATGGTAATATCTGCAGCTTGTTTTTCGGCAGATATTGTTTGTGATGTTATTGCTTCGCCCAGCTGATCCGCAGATCAGAATACAGAACGTACAAACAGCTGATTGTGACGTCATAGTGTTAGTGGCAACTGGCTGACCACGCCCACACCGGCCATGGACCAATTGGGGATTTACACATGACATAAAGCTGTAAGAGAAAAGGGTGGGGGTTTGGTAGATAGTCTTATCTTAACGATGACCTGTGTCATGGTAGTTTTAAACACTTCTAAAATCTAAATTTCAGCCTTTGAGGCCAGTCGATTCACACTGGGTACTTTTGTTGTGTTAAATTTTGTGGAGCAGAAACCGACGTTTCAACCGATTTTTAAACGTTTAATGTATTTATTGTAGCCTAATTGTATGGAAATGCTGATTGCTAATACTGGTTAACTTTAAATGTCTTATTTGATTTTGAAAAATGTATAAAATGAAAAAGTTATGACCATAAGGTTACAGCGTTATGATGTTTTGGTAAAATATATGTCAAACATATATTGACATTATCTTTTACAGATACTTTTTTGCGTGAACAAGTTCTCCGGGTAATATGATCAGAGCAGTAGTTGTGTACTCAGTGTTGTTATGAGAGCTCTATGTCAGTGTTCGTAAATGTTGCCTGTTGCTTGCTGCAATTCTTTCTCATTGCAAAAGTGGGAGATAGACTACCACGTGTCAAAAATAACCAATCATAAAGCATAGTCTGAATATTAACATGTCAGCAGTCAGTAGAACCCTGACTTGAGCATTTTCAACGGGCTTCGGCATCTTTACGTTGCAACTCATATGCAGTTCCATGAACAGGAGAATAATAAATGCTTATTTGACTTAGTTGACTGGACATCTAGACAGAAGATGAATGTTGTTTGTAGAGGCTAACCAAGCAGTTAAACAGGAATTAAAATTATTAAAAGAAGTCCATCTCATGTATCTTAGGTTGCTAAGGCAAACATTACAAAGACTATTATATAGGGTTAGGGATATTTTACTTTCAAAAAAATATCCCTAACCCCATATGAGGATGCTGCAAGGGTTTTTTTGTCTAAACCATTTTTTTGGTAATTATTCCTTTTTTAAATATGGGAAAATTAGACATATTTACATAATGCTGCATAACAACATAATTTACAAAAAGATAAAGTGATATATTTAGAAGAATATTTAGATATATTTGTATGGAGATTTCTGTTTAAAACATTGGCAGAGCTTGAACCAGTACCACTCGACAGGTTGTTGCCAGTCGCTCCACACCTTCCAGTGATCACAGTTTGTTGTGATTAAAGTTTATTACCTCATTTAGTAAAAGGCATGTAAAAACACAACCAAATCCAACAACAACCTGCTCATCAGTGAAATGTGATATGTAGCCATTTGTAACATGAGACAGTCTAGTCCCTTATTTGAGAAAAATGCATAATGATACCAACCCAGACATGCCCTGGATGCGGTTCTGTCATTACTGTTGTACATTTGTTTTTCAATTGTTGCCTCCCAGTGAACAAGCCAAAGATGAACCGAAACTCCAGTGCTGTAGAAAAAACCTTGGGAGAAACATACTCAACCAGAAGGGTCAGTTATCTGACAGATTTTTATAATGCTGCAGCAAGATGAATTCTGAGCTTCAGGCTGAACCAGAAACAGAGCTGGGTATGTCGTTCTCTGTTGTATTTGGGAACCAGACATGTAAACAAAGCAAAAGCTGATTTTAGTGTAGCGGCTGCTCACATAATATGTAAAAATGTTATATTTAATTTGAAAGTGATAACCAATGCAACATAAACATGTGCAGGCAGTTAATTAAAAGGTGAATGCTTGGCTAAAAAGATGAGTCTTTAGTCTAGACTTAAACAGACCGTGTCTGAATCCCTGTTTGGGATTGGTAAAAGACTACCACTTTTTAAGGATTTTGATATTCTGGTAATTCCCTGCAAACAGGACAAAATTTTGAGACAGCAGTGTATTTGTTACGGAGGAGGCTCCCGCTCCTCCGCGCGAACCTTCACTGGAATACTGACTATCCTTCCGAACTACATTTCCTACTTCCTGTTTGGCACGCGCGATCGCTACCGGAACTATTTAACAGTTAATTGCACTGATCAGTGCAATGTCTTGTATTGTCTTTATAGCGTGCATTTCAGAGCGATTATTCCCTGGTTCTCTTTCTGGTTATGTCTTTGGATTGTGAATGGTTTTTGGATTGTTTGCCGCCTGCCCTTTGGATTACATTTACATTTACATTTAGGCATTTGGCAGACGCTTTTATCCAAAGCGACTTACATTGCATTATACTACACATTGATCACTATACATTGAGTATGTGCAATCCCTGGGATCGAACCCATGACCTTGGCGTTGTTAACACCATGCTCTAACCACTGAGCTACAGGAAAGCTGTAGCTCAGTGGATTACCCTTTTGGATTACAACTTTGTTTGCTGCCTGCCCCGGACAGTGATTGTGTACTGTTTCCTGATTGTTTGCCGCCTGCCCCGACCCTTGCCCGTTTACCGTTTTTGATTACTGCCTCGCCTCTGATATTACTGTTCGCTGTTGTGTTTGACCTCTGCTTGTTTATACCGCTATTAAATATGCTGCACATGGATCCTCCAGCCTCTGCGTCTTCGTTACAGAAGACATCGCCAGTACACGATCCAGCGGCCGTTCAGCAGCTCCCAGTTATCTTTGCACCAACACCAACTATCTCGGTTAACGACCCTGACTGAGTAATTGGTGAGGGCCATACAGGGTGCACCAACTTACCCACCACCGCATGTAATGGCCGCCGCCTCACCGCCATTGAGTCACTCACCTGACGTTTCAGCCACCTCAGTCAGCCAGAGACTCGCATTTCTCGAGAAATATGATGGATATCCTGCAGATACTTTTTTTGCGTGAACGAGTTCTCCGGGTAATATGATCAGAGCAGTAGTTGTGTACTCTATGTGAGCTCTATGT
>JAZGTI010013087.1:0-15147 GCA_036877585.1 Botia kubotai
GGGTGTAGCAGTTGTTGAGGTGCTCAGAGTGCTTGCGGTGTGTTACAGGGTGTAGCAGTTGTTGAGGTGCTCAGAGTGCTTGCGGTGTGTTACGGGGTGTAGCAGTTGTTGAGGTGCTCAGAGTGCTTGCGGCTTGTTACGGGGTGTAGCAGTTGTTGGGGTGCTCAGAGTGCTTGCGGTGTGTTACAGGGTGTAGCAGTTGTTGAGGTGCTCAGAGTGCTTGTGTTGTGTTACAGGGTGTAGCAGTTGTTGAGGTGCTCAGAGTGCTTGTGTTGTGTTACAGGGTGTAGCAGTTGTTGAGGTGCTCAGAGTGCTTGTGTTGTGTTACAGGGTGGTTGCTAGGATGTTCTGGATCGTTGTTAGGGCTTTTCTGAGTGGTTGTTAGGGTGTTTTGAGAGCCATATTTCTATGGTTCTCGTGTTTAATCATCCAACAGGTGAGTCTGATCACCAGCAGTCCTCCACAACTTGATCATTTGAAGTGTCATTCATAGCACATGTGACAATGATAATGAGCTGAAGTATGTAAGTAATAATACCAGTGATGCTTGCTTTAGTTAACACCACTAATAACACATGATACTGGCCACATGTTTACAGTTTTTAAGTAATGTGATATAAATGTGGTCACGTCATCTTGCTAATGCATTATATTACACACGCTTCATAGAAAGTGTTCCTAAAAATATTTCCTACATCAAAACATGTGCTTGTGTGTGTGTGTATGTGTGCTTGTGTGTGTGTGCTTGTGTGTGCTTGTGTGTGTGTGCTTGTGTGTGTGTGTGTGTGTGAGGAGAAGGACAGACAGGAGAGGGCACACTGGTAAAGGTGGTTAAAGGTGACAAAACAGGGTCCAATTAGCTTTGTGTGTGAGAGAGCCCTTCCTGTGTTTGTTACAGCTGCCTGGAGAGAGAGAGAGAGAGAGAGAGAGAGAGAGAACGTCTGCTAACTTTCATTGTTTCATGACATCCGTTTCTCTCTCACTGTGTCTTGATCTCTTTCTGTGTGAGGTTCACATGCAGTCATTTAAAGTGGAATACATGTGTCCAGCGTTTATACACTGTGAAGGGAATTATGGGTAAAATGACTGTCTAGGAGTTGAAGGAAAGTAGATAAGAATGACAGAATTAAAGATTGCAGATGTGGAGAGGAGAAGTGATATGAGCAGATGTGGAATTATGAGTTAATGTTTTCATTTTCATGAGTTAAAAATCGAGACATCATAACATCATCGTTTTACATGTATTAATTTACATGTATTCATTTGTTTGTTATTAGACAAAAATGTATGAATGTTTTTGTCTAACAACATACAAGTTGTATAAATGTGTGATTAGGAGAATTAGAGAACATCATCTCCTTGTGCCTTTATATTCAACATCACATTTACCTCATAGATGATCCTGAGCCATTCATCGGTTATTAAACAGGAAAAACATGACATATACATGATATATGATTTGATAGATGTGTTGTTTGACAGTTATGAATATATAGAAATTGAAAGGCTGTGCATTATTAGATTGTCAAGATTAGAAAGCGTGATGAGTCAAAACAAAACTGATAAAATAACTGTTACAGATCTCTGTGCACTAGAACATCTAGACATAAACACAGTTTTTCCCTGTGTCATCTCCAGCTTAAACAGTTAACACAGAAATCATTACTTGTGTAATTCATCCTCCGTCTCTGATTACTGCCTCTTTCTCTAGTGTTATGTTAATACATATGCACTGTCAGGATCCTGGCTCTGTTTAGTCCTTGAAATCGCGTTTCGCCAGGATCCTGACTTTGTCTTGTCTCTGTTTAGTTTTGCTTTAGGACGGAGTCTGATCCTCGCGTTCTGACATAAAACCAATTCTGATTCTGATTTTAAAATAAAAAGAAGGAAACTATAAAACTGAGTATTGAGATGTAATGTGCTGATCAAAGCCCACGAGAGGTTTTGAGGAAATCATTGGAGTGTGATTTGAGAGCTGGAGAAGCAGGACAAGTATAGATGTAAGTAATAATTACAGCTCCAGGGAATGAACTGATAACTGCAGGAATAAATGACGTGAGTTTAACACACTGCACTGAAATGCTGAGCTACATAAAACCGATGATTTAATTTATAAAAACATGCTGATGGAGAAGGTGAATCATTTCCGGCATGGTGAATGTACGAACCACTTTTTAATGTGTGGGGTAAATTCAGGGCTGTATGGTTGATGCTCAGTCGCACATGCAGAATGAAGATTCATTGAAGTACAGCAGCCGCCGGCTTCTGCTTGGAAATGAGTCGTGTAAGACTGTCGAAACTTCATGTGTGCAGTGAACTGAAGACACTGAATAATATCTGGTTATTATGAGAGGAAACGATCAGTCGCACAACCTGAGCTTTAGAAAAGATGAAGAACAGATAAAGGTAGAGAGTGACAAGAGCTGAACCACAATGTGAAACAGATTCAAACATGTAAAAGTCAAAGATTCAGTTAAACAGAACTCGACAAAATAAACGAATGGCAACAGATTACATTTGCTCAGCTGGATGTCATGAGGAGGTTAAATTACTCTGAATGTAAGGAGGGCTGAATATCTCCTCGTGTAAGTTCAAGCGGCAATACGTAACTTATATATATAAAAATGAACAAAGATACGTTTTTGAACAAGTACATTAAACTTTATTCTCCATGATTCACAATGGAAATGTTACAGTAATGATTTCTCATTTGAACTGAAATGTTGGTTTTATGTTTCAGACAGAGATGGTGATAGAGAGACAGAGGATCTGTATTTCAGCTTTAAGTGACAGTGTACAGTAACAGATGTTAATGAGCATCTGAACATCTGTCTGCTAACTCTCTCACAGGTGCTCATGTGAGATGTTGTGACATGTCCACACACCTCCATGCATCACATATTGTCTCAAACATGTTTCTGTGGATTTCTCTGCTCTGTTATTTTGGCTTAGATGTCATCGGTCTTGGCAGGATGTTGACCTAGTAAAGTTAGTAATGATCTTGACCCACACCAGAACCATAAATCTCCATAGAGATATCGTACATCACAAAGCTTGTCATAGTAATAATTAATGACTGTGTGTAAGAGGGGCATTTTGTACAGTGAACTGCTGAGATATTTTGATTGTTTTTCTGGATAGTGGTAATTTTGTAAAATACTAAACTATTATATACAGTATATACAGTATCTAAATCTTATTATCAACAGCAAGTGAATCTCAAGTCCTAACACAATAAGAGACTTGTTTTTCACACACAAATATTCTCTTGTATGGCTGTAAACTTATTTTCAGCATTGAATGAAATTCAATGAAATACAAGTCATTCTAGTGTATATAATTATATGTCATATGTCACCTTGTTTGCTCTTATTTTTTGAACTGCTGTTCTGTAGTTTTATATTTTGCCGTTTGTTCCTGTTTCCACCTTCCTGATTTTATTCACAGGTGTCTTGTTATCGCTCATTAGTCTTGTGAAGTCTTGTGTGGTAATTGCTACTGTTATTAATATTTTCATTTTCCCTCATTGTGTCAGTGCTTTACACTCCAGTCCTGTCGGTGGCAGTAATACACCATAAGGTGGCGTATCAACCGCTATTGAAACCTAGCAGAAGAAGTCTTCTGTGTTTATTGTATTGTAAGTGATTTGTGCTCTTTTGGGGTCTGTTACAGTTCTTGGATTCTGCTCTTGCTCTCTGTGTCGTCTTTGATGACAACAGTCATATTATTAGTGGCATATTTCTCTCAACTTTCCACCATCTTGGATTCAGTTTTTCACAGAATTCAGGGAATTAGTCACAAAGTGGTCCTAGAATTTGACCAAAGTGGGGTATCTTAAAAGGCAACATTATTGGTGTTAGAGATGAACACATTTGCTCCTGCAAACGACCAGCCTGTGATTTGTTTTCCAGCACTGCTGGAGATCCAGGGGGAGAGAAGTTCATTATCTTGTAGGTGATGCATCCTCATGAGAATACACACACACACACACACACACAACCTCCTACTCTCCAGCACTGCTTAGCAACAGTCATGGATTGTGACCTTGATTGTATTCTGTATTTTGTTGTGTGAGTGCAGAGAGATCTTCAGCTCTACTGTCAGAGCAGAAGTCCTTCATCAGGTTTCTGTGTAACAGGTTGGGCAAACATGATTCTTGGGGTCTTTGTTGAGAGTCAGTATAACAGCACTGGGATGCTTCACTGTTTGTGTCACTCTGCTTTTCTGTTTTTGCTGCTTGTTCAGCTGAGAAGGAAAACTGCTGATGCTACACCCATCCATATACAGTATAGAGTACAGTACAGTACAGTATAGAGTACAGTACAGTACAATATAGAGTACAGTCAGTTGAAGCCTTGTGTCTATAGCCGAGCTAATATTGCCTATGAGCTCTATATGGAATATATACAGTATATTTTTGCTAAAACAGCAAGATTATTTACGTAAACTGCATCTCCTCTGAGTCACAGCCATACCGTGTGTCTGGTGTGTGTGTGTTTGTGTGGTGTGTTTGGTGTGTGTGTGTGTGTTTGAGAACAGTTTTTTTTCATTGTTTAATTCACACGACTAATTATATGGTGCAAAATATGATCATTAGATCTGAAGTAAAAATGTCACAACAAAATCCAAATGAAAACAATTATCATGCATAAAAATTCTTCCAATATTCTTTACAATTTTATATTTAATATTCTTACAATATTATAAAGCTAACTAGAATATTTCCCCTTAATGATAAGAAGTCATTACAGTAATGCAAAAAATGTGTAATGTAGTTAAATAATGTCATGTGTAAAACGTGTGTAATGTGACAAGAGAAATCATTGTAATCATTCTGTGCAGGCAGAATGATTTTTTAACATGACAAAAACATTTAAACATCTTTATATATAATATAATATATATAATATATATAATATAAATATAACATATAATACTGAATTAACATTAAATTCAGTTCAAATGTCCCACAACATTTCAAGTGTACATTACAGATTTTATTTAAAATATAAATATATGAATATTTTGTTACAAACATTACTATTTTTGCAGTACAGTAGTCACTGAGGGTTTACAATGATGCCACAATGCAAAAATGTTGTGCTTATAAACACATACTGCTCGGAGCAATGCATGTGTGTGTGTGTGTGCTCGGGGCAATGCATGTGTGTGTGTGTGTGCTCCGGGCAATGCATGTGTGTGTGTGTGTGCTCGGGGCAATGCATGTGTGTGTGTGCTCGGAGTGATGCATGTGTGTATGTGTGTGCTCGGGGCAATGCATGTGTGTGTGTGCTCGGAGTGATGCATGTGTGTGTGTGTGTGCTCGGGGCAATGCATGTGTGTGTGTGCTCGGAGCGATGCATGTGTGCGTGTGTGTGTGTGCTCGGAGCGATGCATTTACTGCCTTAGACATGTTAAACCAGCTTTAAAGACGGACAAAACACACGTCCCACAACAGAATGAGCACTCACAAGCAGAATCATAAACCAGCACCTATCGTCCTAAAAACAGACTTCATTTTCTTCATATATTCAGTTCCTATTTTAAACTATGTTTATATTGCGGGGATCTGTGACCCAGACATATTCTTGACAGTTTCTGTAAGATTCACCTTCAGTACTGTCTCTGTATATTCTTCAGAAGATGACAGCTGTTTCATCTCCAGCCTGTCTGATCTCAGAAACCTCACGTACCATCTCAGAGAGCTTTTCAGGAGCTCTGTTTAAAAACTCTGCCTGAAACTGTGAGACAGCTGAGTTGAGGAAAGACAGATGCTTTGAGAGGAGCTGTGAGATGAGCGATCTGCTGCAGGCGAATGAGAAGAACCAGACAGGAGTCTGACAGGAGTCTGATGTGTTGAGTTAGAGAGGCACTTGATCTTCTCTCAGGGTTAGTCGAGGGCTCTTCAAACCGCTTTCTAGCTGTCTTCAGTACATTGTAAAAAGGAAAGCAGGTAATGACATACTGCTGCTTAGTGGACATCATTTTCATTTATATTCCGGAAAGTTCTTGGTACTACCACCCAAGTTGTAGTCCGGTTGGTAATATTGCTTCAGTTCTACACACTCTATCAAGGTTTGTCACAGCAATGCCGTTGAAGAACAATTTTGGTTCCCCAAAGAACCATTCAGTCAAAGGTTCTTAAAAGAATATTTTTCCCTACCTTTAAGAACTTTTGTGAAACAGAAAGGACCAACAGAAACAGAAAACAGCCAAAATGGTTCTGCTATGGCATTTCTTAAGAGTGTTACAGTAGAAATTAACCTTTGTAGACAAACATTAAGAAAGATATAATCTCACCAAAATCACCTCCTCGATTCTGTCTGATATTCACCTGTTGTGTCTCTGATAAGCTGTGAAATGAGGTTGTTTTAATAAGACATTTTTAATGGTCAATTCCTCTTTGAAGAAGATGAATGTTGCTTTATCAGGAACTTCATATAGAAATGCAGAGTGTAAGATTTGTTTTAACACTGTGAGGCGTTGAAGATAATGACCTCAATGACATGTTTATTCATGCATATTTGTGTGACATCATTTTATGTTGCCATGTTGCCACGTTACATTAACATCATAATGAAGTAAACTGTGTTATATTAGTGTGTAGCATGAGAATAGTAGATCAGATTTCTGTGCATTTTGCATCTTACATCAAATTTACAACATAAGATGTAAATCTTATGCAGCAAATTGCAATAAGACCACTTACTCTATATATTTCTGTTTCTATCTGTACTAATATGTATGTTCTTTAAACCAGCAATGCAGAATTGTGAAAAACGCCATAACTGAAATGTGATGCAATCAGATGATCTTTTGAAGTGCATCCGTCAGTTCAGAGTATTACCTGGTTTCCTCATGCTGTGGGCGTCAAGACCTCAAATCATTCTGTACAGATGCTTACAGATATATTTACAGATGAGATTTCACCAGCTTAACCAGAAGCTCACTGGGAATGGCTGGATATGATTAATATGGTTTTAATGGAGAATCGCATGGCACAGGTTTGAAAGAGAGGGAAATATCTGCTGTAAGACAGTGTTTCCTTTCATGATGTTCAGTGTTGTTTCATCTTGTGCTCCTCAGCAATGCAGAGTCTTCTGGACACTCTGAGTGACAGCACCAGCTCCACCACAGCTAATGACCTGGAGCTCATCTTTCTGAAGGGGATCATGGAGAGTCCAGTGGTGAGTCACATGATGACAACACAAAACTGCTGGAGAAGATCAGTGGCTTTTTTTACTTAGTAACAACATGATTCATTTTGTACTGCGAGGGCTTGTTGTATATTTGTCACATGATGTCCAAACAACATGAATGGGAGACAGGATCTATGTGCAGATAACTGGTTTAATAAATTCAAAGAGTAAAACATAATTCATAGCATGACAAGCACATGATACAGGTCACATCTGGTGTCAAAATATCAAAGTCAGCCAAAATCCTGAAGGACATTTCAACTGTCTGATTGCACAGCAAGGAGGTGAGGAACAAGCAGTGGGGAAGCTTTATGAGCAGACATGAGTGAGGGAACATTGGTGTATTCTACCCCTGAAAACAATTAGAGTGCAGTAACAAAGAACTACAAAGACCACAAACAGAATTACAACAGGAAATTACATCATTACTGTCCCTTTCAGATATAGATGAGACTGCATCTGTTGACGTCAGAGGAGGCTACAGAGTGTAGTTCACCCTCTGTGGAAGACATTTAATTTTTCTGAATATATATAGAGTATGAACATGACAGTAACATATTAAATTGTCATGCATGCATTCATTCATATGATGACATGATGTGAACAGTTGAATAACACACAGCTGTATTTTAAGAATGCTTTAGACCCTTTACGGGTATAGAAAAACAAAACTCATTTTACTGGCAGTAAATGAAAGGCAAAATGTTTCATTCACTGCAAGAAGAAGAAGCACAGCTGAAGAACTGAAGATGAAATATTGATGCTCCAGCATACTGCCAAACATGTACAGTTTCCTCTCTCTCTCTCTCTCTCTCTCTCTCTTACTGTACTGTGTGGCCACAGGCTGTTTTTCATGCTGTAGGCCTGTTTTATGATTCAAGCTGCTTTCTGCACAGTTTGTGCTCAAGGTGAAATGTGACGCTTGATTCTGCATTGCACACTGAATGGTGACAAAGGGCAGTTATGGTTTGTTTAATGTACACAACAGAACAAGTACAAGTTTTGATCAGTTGTGCTGCTGATGATATGATGTCTGTATCTTAATGCATTTTGAAGATATTCTTTATATCATATAATACACAATGTAGTCCACCATATCTTTTCAGTGATAACTGTATAACTGTACGTACAGTTGTTTAGTAATCCGGTGTGTTTATGCTACTAAACTAAAAGCTACAAACATATATCTATTTTATAATATTAACCTATTATCTGATATATTTCTGTGCTTGAGTATAATTAATACTCTTTAAACAAGCATTCAGCATTCTGTAACGGTAACTGATTCCACGGGGTATTTTATATCATACGATTATCTACAGTTTATCATGCATGTCAGGAACTGTTTTATGTGTGTAGTCTCGGGAGCACTTTGAAGAGCCAAAGCTGGAAGCTGTGAGGGACAATAATGTGGAGTTAGTTCAGGACATCCTGAGAGATCTCACACCCCTTACCCCTCACAGTCAGGAGGCACAAGAGCTCTCCTACATCCTCAAAGAGCCTCACTTTCAGGTGCAAAACTGTGTTACAATATATACACATGCACTATATTTACTGCAGCGTTTATTGTTTTAAAGCTGTTTGTCGTGCTGAAAAAGTACAAACATAAACATACACAAATATCTGAATTCTCTTCACAGTCTTTACTTGAAACGCACGATTCTGTAGCATCCAAAAGCTATGAGACTCCGCCCCCCAGCCCCTGTGCATTTATGGACCCCACCCTCAACAATCAACCCGTCCCCCCTGACGCCGTCAGAATGGTGGGCATCCGCAAAGTGTCCGGAGAGCACCTGGTGAGAATGTACTGTACATACTGTACAGTGATACTGTACAGTGATACTGTACAGTGATACTGTACAGTGATACTGTACAGTGATACTGTAGTGATCATTTATCACTGCTTCATCTTGTGTTTGGATCTCATTCTGGTTCCTCCTCCAGGGCGTGACGTTCCGGGTGGAGGCTGGAGAGCTGGTGATCGCTCGGATCCTGCACGGGGGCATGATTGATCAGCAGGGGCTGCTGCACGTGGGTGACATCATCAAAGAGGTGAACGGGAAAGAGGTGGGGAGTGACCCAAAGGTTCTTCAGAACATGCTGAAGGAGTCCAGTGGCAGTGTGGTCCTCAAAGTTCTCCCCAGTTACCAAGAACCACACACACCCCGCCAGGTGGGAACACACACATATGTTTGAGACACCACACCACAGTGCATGTACCCACAACTGGTATTCACATGCTACCACAAACAAACTAGCAATCAAAATTACCGTTGGTGCAAATTAGTGATAAACAGATGGTACAAAAGCTGGTACATTCATTTAGCCACTTTGAGTTCGTAAGCCCAAAATCTTGTTTGTTTGACCAATTGGACAAACACATGCAGCAGCTCTGCCCTGTGGCACTTCCTCAATCTACCAACAGACAGTCAATAGATAATTCATTGTTGCATAAAAACATCATTTCCAAATTGTGTGAAATTGTATTGGTGGCCCTGGCCGCTCGATCTGTAAGTACATTGAGAATTCAGAAACCCGTATTATTTGACCAGCAGTGAAAATCATCATGTTCTCTAAATGATCACCCTTGAATACACAATTTGGCACTGACCTGTCTCCATACCAAAACATGCTGGGAGATTGTGGGCCATGCCAAAGCACTGTGTGTTTCTGTCACCGAGCCTCCACACCTATTGAGACGATCTGCGAGTCTGCGTTATTACCTTCAACATTTCTCATAAGCTTTTAAAGCTTGCGTTTTCTCCTCTGTGCTGGCAGACAGCCCGCCAGAAGCTCCAATCATGAGCCAATGAACAGAGATCTCAGGTTCTGTAAAACAGGGCTGAATGGTAAGAGTGTTTCTCTGTCTGGGGTCTGTTATGTTCAGAAGTTCCATCTGTTAATGTCTTCGTGTGTTTCTAAAATAAACAAACAGCTTCCTGTGTCTGCTGCCAACATGAGGCTTTACACACAGTGTTGTGTTACTACTGCGGCTGGAGTGTTTTAAGAGTACAGAACTGCTGTAGGTGTTTGTTGTGGTTGTTAGCACGGTGAGCATGTGTTGTGTTGGGTTGGGAGGTTGTGTCGTTGTTGATGTCAGTGTGTGTGTGTGTGTGTGTGTGTGTGTGAGCTCTTTCAGTGATGTAATCCGGACATATTTTTCATGTGTCAGAGCTCCAGCAACATTCCACTGGACGGCAGGTGACTGGTGTTGCCATGACAACAGGATTTAGGCTTGCACACTCATATTTCTCTCTCCTCGCTCACTCTCTCTTAAAGAGACAGTTCATCCAAAAATGACAATTGCATCACTGCTGGTTGACTGTTGGGCACATTGAGTTTTAATGAGTCTCTCTGTCTGTCTCTCACTGCTCGTCTGTCAGGCTTACGTAAAGTGTCACTTTGACTACGACCCCACTCATGACAACCTCATCCCCTGCAAGGAAGCTGGTCTGAAGTTCAGCAGCGGCGACATCCTCCAGATCTTTAACCAGGAGGACCCCAACTGGTGGCAGGTGTGTGTGTTCAAACCACATGATCTTCAAGAGAACGTTCTGTCTCAAAAATCATTACCTCACCCTCATTCCTGTTCAAACCCAAGGACTAGAAGGTCAGTTAGAAGGTCAGGCTTAAAGATGACAAAATATAGCCTGCAAGGTGTCTTCACAGTATTCCAGGTTTGCTATATAAGTCATCACAATGGCAGTCATACCGAACACTGTTATGGCACAAGACTTATTTTGGAATGTTGGTGCTTTACAGTCCTGGTTTCCATTCACCTTCATTACATGGACAAGAGCAGCCGGGATTCTCTGTGTTTAGAGGAACAGCTCGTGAACTGTTCTCTGTGACGCTCTGTGTTGGAGGTCCGCTGTTGAGTCTGATCTTCTCTGCAGGCATGTCGTCTGGGAGGGGGAAGTGCCGGACTGATCCCTAGTCAGCTGCTAGAGGAGAAGAGAAAAGCTTTTGTCAAGAGAGACATGGAGCTCGGTAGCACAGGTAACATACAGCACATGAAGAAGAGTCATCCAGCCCAGTTCATACAACACCAGCAGAAATCATTTCTGTGTCAATGATTCCTCTTCACTGGCTAAATAATTCATAAAAACTCTCCTTGCGTAATTTTTCACCTTCAGTTTAATGCACAGTTTATGTAAGAATGCACTTATGAATTATTTCCCCAGGCGGTTGTTTTGTGTAATATTATGATATTTGTTCTTTTATGATTATTTTATATCTATTGAGAAGGTAAGTGGTGCTATTGGATTTTCAATATGCAGATGCTTATATTTCAGTAATATCTTACATTCACTAATATCTTATGCATAATGGATGATATCTTTACTTGTACATGTCATATCTATATTTATATTGTAGTTCTGAAATATGTGATGTTTATACATACATATATGCATGTATAATGTAGTACAATATGTTTTAATTTTACACCGTCAAAAAAACTCCAGCTCTGAACACATTTACAGACAAACTAAGCAGTAAGTCTGATATGACAGAGATCAGATCAGATCTCTCTGTTGACAATGTGGATCTAGAGGTCAGGAGAGAGAGGCAGGCAGGTATTACTGATGTGCTCACTGATGTGGGTTTTCATATCAAACACTCAGACTTGATGAGAAAACAAATGACGTAATGATGTTTCTATGCAGACAACAAAACTAACATCCTAAAACTATGTAAAGTAATTTATCTGTCAGGAAGTTCTGTCATCATCTGAAGTGAGTTTAGGAGATCAAAAACACAGACAAACAAGCAACAGGAAATGTTAAAGAACAGTTACACAACTTAAAGTCAAAACCACAAACTGTAATATTTGATGAAGTTTTTATGACACAATTGAACGTTAGACTGTTAAAACTCTATAGAAAGTCTGTTCTATACAGTATGTGTGAGTGTACTATGCATACATCCCATTTGCATACTACATTCTGCCATGTTTTCATTGTCATGTGACCCGTATGTTCATTCACCTACTGACAACAGCCGCAAAAATAATTCACTCAGGTGTTGTTAAGTGTACAATTTACCATGAGGAAAACATTTTGGGGAATTTTATATAACTTAAGATGAGCCGCTTGGCACACTGTTTTCCAGTATTTTTAATATATTAATGTCTTGAATTTGGCGGCTCCTCAGCTCCTGTGGTCTCGTGGGATACAAAAGGGTCCATCTGACATTTGAAAATCTCTCCAGAAGCAGTAGACCATTCAGATATTTCTCACCTACAGTGTTTTGCATACTGAGGACATACTATTCCTTACACATACTGATTTTTTGGATTTTGGAAGCAGCAACTAGCGCTCCAAAAGATTCCCCTCTTTAAATCCAACAGTATGACATCATTACACTGAAGCGAGGCCAATATCGCCCCCTGGGGGAGGACTGTGGCATGACCAGCACTCTGGATAAGTGAAATGTGTTAAAAATCCTGTGAAGTGGGTAATTGAATGAATGTAAATGAGCTGTAAGGTTTGATGATCAGGGCCTGATGTGTTTCACTCCTGCAGCTGGAGTTGTGTGGTGTGTGTAAACTACCAGAATGTGTGCTGATGTTTGCAGGACCTCTGTGTGCAGGGATGGGGGGGAAAAAGAAGAAGAAGATGATGTATCTGACCACCAAGAACGCTGGTAAACCCCGACTGCTCTGTGTGTGTGTGTGTGTGTGTGTGTGTGTGTGTGCTGCTCTGTGTGTGTGTGTGTGATGCTCTGTGTGTGTGTGTGTGTGTGTGTGTGTGTGTGCTGCTCTGTGTGTGTGTGTGTGTGCTGCTCTGTGTGTGTGTGTGCTGCTGTGTGTGTGTGTGTGTGTGTGTGTGTGTGTGCTGCTCTGTGTTGTGACTGTTGTCAGATCAGTGAGTTTGTGGATACTGAGTTAGTTTCACACTGAAATGACACTATTAACATGTTCATGTGATACTAACTGTGTGGAAGTCAGTTCCATTTCAGGTGTTCCAGGTTCATGAACTTGGACCTGAAACACACAAACTGGACCTGGATCAGGGCATTTGGACATGTTCACTCACAGATTAAATGGAAGCTCAATGAAAAGGCAGATGTTGCTGTGATGAACTGGAACTGAAGAAGCAGTTAATAAGAACAATGATGTAATCAGAGTAAAACACTGAGATCTTTTCACCAGAGTTTGATCGACATGAGTTGAGGATCTATGAGGAAGTGGCCAAGGTGCCTCCGTTCCGCAGGAAGGCTCTGGTTCTGATTGGAGCGCAGGGTGTGGGCCGTCGCAGTCTGAAGAACAAACTTCTGGTGTCAGACCCGCATCGCTACGGAACCACCACTCCCTGTCAGTGCATTTATATTCACGTTTTATTGAATGAACTCTTTGTTACACGTGTAATTTCTGTCGTACTAATGGCTTTTGTTTTTCAACACTCCTGTCTTTCATTGGTCTGACAAACAATAGTCCCGCCCCATGACATGTTTGTGCGCTGTGCGTTTTTTAATAACCCATGATCACAGTGTGTGTTCTGTGATTTCTTTGTAATGTGACACATTAGAATATCAAGGCTGTGAGTCTTTCCTGTGTTATTCTGCATAACAACTGTAACCATGTGAAGCTGCAGCAGATGTCTGATGAGTGACAAACTCCTGTCGCTGTTCTGCTCTGAGTGAACTGCAGCGTTATGACACAGCAGATCTGAGAACAGCAGATCTCTACGAGTCATCTGAACACATTTGTGGTGCTTGTTACTCTTCACTGCACTATTTCTGTCGTCTTTGAAGAAGAGCGACTCTAGAAATGAATAACTCAGCAATTCACTCTTTACACATTTGCACTGTGTGGGCATGTTTAACACACTGCCAAAAACAGTGCGTTAAATTATTCAGCCTGTGAATAACTTACAGTTGTCTCTGATTATTATAATATATTATCATAGAAGACGGTTTTAACAGAAAAAATGACACATCACCTCTTATAAAACCTGCATCTTCTAAACTGCTTGCTTCAGTAAACACATGTATATTCATGAACCAGATTATTTGCAATGCTAATGTGAAACTGTTGCTCTTTTGCCCCTGTGGACAGACACATCTCGTAAACCAAAGGTGAATGAGAAGGAGGGCCAGATGTATCTCTTCATGTCTCGCAGCGAGATGGAGGCGGACATTAAAACTGGCCGTTTTCTGGAACATGGAGAATATGATGGAAATCTGTACGGCACCAAAATCGACTCCATTCATGAGGTTGTGGACTCTGGGAAGATCTGCATCCTGGATGTCAATCCACAGGTGATCTTTCCTAACTGCAGATAAACACAAAGAAAAACACATTGACCACATTCAGTGTGTGTGTTAGCACAGAACCAGCATGATAGAATCACTTCCCAACCCTCAAACTTCCTCAATACTCTGTCTGAATGAGTCGACAGGAAACAGTAACATGTCATTAGTTTGTTTGTCTAGAGTCGTGTATTAGTTTTATGAACTGAGGAGTTAATATAGCGGTTCATAGACTTTCATTTTAAGTGCATTACACATAATAAACGCTGTTATTAGAAGAATGTGTCTTTTGTAATAATCTGTAATAATCTTGTAAATCCTCCCTCAGGCTCTGAAGGTTCTGCGCACTGCAGACTTCCTTCCGTACGTGGTGTTCATTGAAGCCCCGAACTTTGAGGTTCTGAAGGACATGAACAGATCTGCCATTGAAGCTGGTGTCGTGACTAAACAACTAACGGTAATTCAGTTACACACCAGAGTGTTACAGTGTTACAGTGATGAGTTATTACAGTTATTACAGTTACACACCAGAGTGTTACAGTGTTACAGTGATGAGTTATTACAGTTATTACAGTTACACACCAGAGTGTTACAGTGAGGAGTTATTACAGTTATTACAGTTACACACCAGAGTGTTACAGTGTTACAGTGATGAGTTATTACAGTTATTACAGTTACACACCAGAGTGTTACA
>JAZGTI010013088.1:0-15146 GCA_036877585.1 Botia kubotai
AGAATCACACGACAAGGTAGGCGGTGTGAAAAACCCCGGAGGGTGGATTTATTGTGCAAAAAGTGTGGGTGAGGGATGCGTGGGGGAAGCAGCCGTGCTGGCTGCTGGTGCAGGTGATGGTGCTGGTGCGGCTGGTGTGGCTCGTGCTCGGGGTTGCGTCCCTCCTGGCGGCGTGAGTGTGCGGTGGCGCGGGCTCTCCTATGGGGCTTCCGGCCACTCGCTGCTCTCGGCGATTGCGGGGGACACGCAACGAAACTCCGGCTGGCGGCACTTCCAGACTTCGCTATCCGTCCAGGCTTTGTCACCTTCCTCACCTTTCTCCTCATCAGACTCCCCCTCTCCTTCCGGGCGAAAGGCGGCGGCGTTTTGACGCCGTTGCCAGGGCGACGCTGATAGTCCCGGTGCGCCTCGTCACACTTTATACACCTGATAACAACTGATTGTGGTCTGTTTCACTCAGAGTGTGAATGCTTTTAGAAGGTGGAGATCTTCGGCCTAACATCTCAATATGTGTTTCTTAGATGATTAAAAAACAACATCTAAATAACATGAGGGTGATTATCAACTAAATGTTCATTTTTGGGAGGACTATTTTTTCAGCTAATTGTTTCTCTGGTGAGCAGTGTTAAGTAAGTGCGCTGTTGTCTTTGAGTTTAACCTGGCTACCACCTTTGTCACTCCCCACCGATGGATGAAGACATTGTTCTTTTGTTTTAGGCTTTATCGAACATTTCTAATGTTTACGTCATTCCTTCTTAAATTAAAAAAATACACTACAATGTGCCATCTGTATGATAATAAATACATTTCTAATACGTTTCTGAATTTACCGTTTTAAAATTAAAAATAGCATTTTCTAACCTTGTCCTACTTTTCCAATTTCAGAACAAGACCAAAAGTTCAGTACAATGGATACGCAGGTCACGAGAACACAAACGGTCAAGCTTCATTTGAAAATCCCATGTATGATACAAACATGAAGCCAACTGAGGCGAAGGCTGTGAGGTTCGACACAACCCTCAACACAGTCTGCACAGTAGTTTAGCCCTCATTATTAGTTGTGAACCCTGCTGTGCCTCATAGGTAAACAGCAGAGCACCCCCTTACGACTGACTGCACTTTGCTATAGATGTGGACTTTTCTCACAAGCTTACAATGAACATAAAAAATGAATTAAAAATAAGGACTATTTTTTATAGACAAATTGCAAAAATAGCAAAAAAAAAGGATGACTTTTTTTTATCTATTTTCTTTTATGTTTTTCCCCCATCAAAGAAACTTCCTGGGAAAGATACTGGTGTGTTTAAATGCCACAAAGTTGTTGACACAATGTATTTTCTTCAATGAAGACAAACAAAAAATGGAAAAGCAACTGAACTACTGTGGCTTAGCACACGTAGAGAGATCTCCACCAAGAAGGTGACAAAATGCTACAAGAAGCAGAAAATGAGACAGCATCTGGGGGTTGTGGATGGAAATGTCAACCGCTAAGTTAAAAGAAATAAAAACTTTATCGCACAAATTTTGCACTAGTATGAAATGGATATGAAATCAGTATATTGGAATAAACAAACAAATAAAAAAAATAATATACAGGGTTTTACTAACCATATGTACATAAACATAAATCCATATCAATAGAGAGCATGATGTTATGCTACAGCTATCAAGAGAAACTGAATTTTTTTTTCTTACATTTACAGTTCTGTTTATGTTTACAGTATAATGACACAAATGAATTTATTTCAAATCCACACATTTCATTCTGTTACAGTCATTTCTATTTTTTTACATATATATCTTACGTATGTTTATGACATTATTTCTGGCATGTCTGGTCTAGCAAACTTAAGCGCTCAGACAATTTACATTTAATATTTAGGTTTACAATCATAAAAGCTTTTCTCACCAATTTGCTTTCATAACTTATAAAATATACCTCATGCAGGAGAACATGGCAATGATGGCACAAATTTTGATTTCATTTATTAGCTGTGTGTGGATGCCTATACAAGACTGACGTGAGCCCACATTTTTCCATTTCTCCCTTTTATACCAGTCTAAACTAATGTTGTCAAAAATATCGATATTTGGATATATATCGATACTGAAATATATGAAACGGTACCAATACTCACTTCCCGAAGTATCGATACAGAAGCTGCATTTACATGGACGCTAATAATCCGATCGTAATAGGACTAGAAGCACAATCAGATTAAAAAAGTCACATGTAAACACATCAATCGGACTGAATTGGCCAGATCCGATCAAAATTTCAATCGGATTGTAAGAGGTTGTTTAAACCTTTTCTAATCCGATCAAAAAGACATGTAAACCCGTTAATTGAAAATGAATCTAAAAAGCTCTGCGCATGTGCAATGACGTTAAAATCGCGTAATGACGTATAGTGCACGGCTGTTGTTGTTGTTGTTAGATGGTGAGGCAACGCTGAACGGTTAATAAAACCACGATGTTGCTCAGTGTTTTAAATGATAATTGTGCTTTGAAAAACATAAAAACAAGCAATGGCAATAGAGCGGCTGCTAGTATGGTATGGCGAGAAACGTGTATTCGTGTACAGTGCATATATCTGATTCTAAGCGTGTCATTTAAACACGCACCTCTACCCGATTACTTTATTCAGCGTTCGTGTAAACACAGCGCTTAAATTCATCTGATTGAAATAAAAAGTGTCCATGTACACGCAGCTACTGATAGCAGCCTAGCTTTGTCACTTTTAATCTCCCTTCTCTCCAACAGCGATTTGACACATCGCACACGTGACCGCAGTGCCTGTCTCTCATTCGCTCCAGTTAAATAGCGTCCGTGAGTAAGATGCGAGTGCGGGGCTGCGACCGGCTTTGGTTGAAAAAGAACGCAGCAGAAGTGCTGTCTGCAACTTTTTTAGATTTGAGGCAAATGAACACGGAAAGGCAAAAGACACAAGCAAGCCAATATACAAGCGTTGTTACAAAGCAGTGCTAACAAAAGGTACTAACACCACAAATTTAGCAAAGCACCTGAAAGACCGAGACTCTGACCTATATAAAGAGTTTCGAGAGGTTGGTAACTGCTCTCATTTTAACATTACTGAAATATTAACCAGGATGGCCCAGTATTGTTGCTGATATGAGTGTCATGTCGTTCCAGTGAGGTTTGTTTTCGCATGTGATGCACCTTTGCGCATCCGTGTTTACTATAGCGCTCTATTTATGTGCGTTGATCAATGAATATATGTGAATCCAAAATTACATTTTAATGTATTAAGCAACATTAATGAACAATGAGCAATACATTTGTTACAGTATTTATTAAACCTTGATAACATTAGTTAATTATTTAATAAAAATACAATGGTACATGTTAGCTCTTGTGGCAGTTTTTTCCCCTGTGGTATCGAAAATGGTATCGAATATCGATATTTTTCAATGTATCGTATCGAAGTTAGAAATTCCAGTATCGTGACAACACTAGTCTGAACCAGTATGTATCTCCGTCTACACCCCCCATTTTTATCCAAGATATAAAATCATTGGGGTTCAAACTTATTCTCAAAGAAACACTGCCTTATTAGATTCAGATGCATGACTGGCCCATACCGGTTCCCAATGATCTATGTCATCGGTACATTAACCTAGTTTAAAAGTGTAGGGCTGCTGGGGTGAATATTCACTGTGATTTAAATGTCATGATCACGCTGATATTGATGCATGTGCTGAAACTGTAAATGCTTCCATTCTTTTATGTGAACCACTGTTGCCTGTTTTCTCAACACACTTGCGCTCTACACGTCAACGGCTTATAGCATAAAATGTGCACAATGACACCATTGTAGATTTGCTATTGGATATCAGATATCGTTTTCATATTGATTGGATTTTCAATCAAAAGAAAGTTGCGTTCGGTCACTCTCAGATCGTGTGTGAGTTGGATTAGCCAATTTGCCCCCGCTAGCAGAATTGGGCTGTGTTGGTTTTCTCCTTTTCACTGCAATCCTCAGTTTTGCAGATAATCCACATCTTGCCTTTTCTCAGGCTTGCTGCAATAATGTTTCCTTCTTTGGTTTTGTACGGTTTCATTTTCGCACAACTGTAAAATAGTTTTGCAACTGTCAAGCTGTAAAACGGCATTCAGACCAACATTCGTGCTACTTACCATCCTCATTCCATCATGTGCTGCTGACTTGAAGTAGGTGTAAAAGATGTTTTTGTACAGAAATATATTTTTATGCAGAATTTGTAAAATTATTAAATATGCTGTACTTTTTTGATTAATGTAGGTTAAAATTGTTAAAATAAATGTTTTTACTGTATAAAAATGTAAATTAATTGTTTATCTACCAATAAATATATCTATGGTTTAAAATTTTCCAGCAAATGTCAATATGTACGAGCTTTTACGAAATATTTAGCTCGTATGTGTTCTTTGAGAAAAATGATGAACCCTAGACAACTGTACTACAAATTGTTAAATGACAAATATTTTGAAAAATATTATTTGAGATAAATATTAAAGTTTTTTCTAAAAGTACACTTTCTGCTTTTCTTTAAAGTGAAAAATAAGTGACATCTCTATGAATTCACTGGTGACATAATTGTTTATCTAATACTGTTAGTCTGTTCAACTCTTATTTAAACAACATACAACTGTACAACCAGGGGTGTAAAGATTCCCTTTGACAGTGATTGCCAATTATGACTTACTAAATGAGTTGATGCATGCATTTGATTCCACTCTATTTGATTAATTGTTTTAATTAAATATTGTGAAAACAGCACAAGCATTTGTATTAACAATCGCATTTACACCCCACACAAAGTGGTGAGACAACTTTGCCACAAAATTGTATTTTCTTCTGCATAAAAAATTGGACAGTATTAGATACAAATTAATTCATTTTAGGTCAGAAGCTTTTTGTCTTGAATGTCTTTTGATTCTGTGGTTAACCACGATCCAGGTTTGTTCTTAAAAGCTTTAATAAGATTGATCCATACAAGTTAATTTGTACATTTAAATTTGCATGTTGTATCTTCTCTGTTATATATTTTTCCCTTATTCACTTAACCGGAAATGGTTTAAGAGTTCTTGTCTTAAGCTTGAGAGAGAAATCTTTTAATCAGAGGCCCACATTCAGTTTGTCTTGCTTAGTCCAGATTTCTTTTAAGGCACTCATCAAGTTTCTGTGTGTGTGTGTGTGTGTGTGAGGTGTTGTGGAGGGGCACAGCTCTGACCTCATTAACTGAACACTCATTTAAACATAATGAGTACACACAGCCTGTGTATTTACACCATCCATCAGTAACACATCACCCCCAATCAAGTTCCAAGAGAAGAACTAAAACAAACATTTCCCCTCAAAGAAAAGTTCAAAAGTAACTGATGGATTTAATTGTTTAAACAGCACACACATTTGTTTGACCACCTGTTTTGAGAGTCTTGTTGTATACAAAAGTTACAAAAACTTATAAAATTTTAAAATGCCTTTGTTTTAAAACAGAGAGCAATGTAAAAATTATACTTTTTTTACAGAATTATTTTTTTTCAGAATTATACTTAAAGAAGAATGCTCCTTAAACTTTTGCCCAAGGCAAACCTTCTTCATATATTGCTTGTGTGGTTATGATGACAGCAGCATGTGCTGTTCCATTTAGGCTCCATCATATTTTGGCACGCCGGTACTAATTGCATACAGTTTGACACTCTGCTTTGCCTCTCTGTCATTTACACTCTACAGCATGCAAAATTGAGCTGCACCATTTATAACTGAAAATCAGCTCAGAGTTGTATTGAATTTGTGGGTCCTTGTTTTATAAATCTATACCAGGAAGCCTAGTGCTTACATGGAAAAGTGCTTGGCCAAGTTGAGGAATCTGTAATGTCTGTAAGTTTGTTTTTATGACATGATCTGGGCAGTAACTATAGGCTGTATGCATTAAACAGTTGCAGCAAGAAGACAACTCTTTGTAAAACATATGAACATAATGCAGCTTTTTGTGTATGGAACTGTATGGAATATACCATACTTTATGGAATATACCATACTTTTGTATGGAATATACTATACTTTTGCCCCTGTGGATTTTAAGTAAACACACTACAAAAACACTTTTTACAGTCTCACTAGTTTGTTTATAAACAACATCCAACAGCCTATGCTGAATGTGCCTCACAGAGTATTGTGACATTCTTGTATGAAACATTTTTCTAAATTTCATTACGTCTTTTTGATGATTGTAACATTTCTGAAATTAATTGGCAGACTGTCTGTTTTTTCATGGCTAGACAAAATGATTACTTGATTAAAAACAATGCACAAATATTTTAAAATAAATATTTGTTTCTTTTACCCATTGTGTCTCATATTTCATATCACTCAATTCTCAATGACACTGTTAAACAAGCTAAACAAGTTCACAGTTTTTCAAATGATCAAATATGGTTAAAATGATACCGCTGTTGATTGTTGTTATTTATTTAAAGTTGACTGAATTTATACATTAAACAATAAAACGATTTATTTATTTTACTAGTTTTATTAAAGTTTAAGATTTCCTGACTAATGCACATGCTAACAAACGGTCAAGGGTGCTGTACTGCATATGAGAGAATTTTAGAAGTATGAATAATAATTGGAGCACAGGCCTTCTTCATAATTAATATCTCTCAGAACACAGATAATTTTTCTCACATTGTTCTCACATCTACAAACATTCTGTAATTTGCAAGTACACTTGCAGCTTGTTGACATGAATGTGACTGATACACAGATATCATATTGAATAATTTATCACTTTAGAATATTTAGAAATTGACTTGCAGAGAATTTATATATTGTTTGTCTGCTGGGAGCACATCTTGAGTTTACACAAGTCCGGTATTTTAGCAAAGCTCCAGGTATCTATGAGAAACCTGCTGTATCCTCAAAATAGTTTGTGAAGAAAACAAAAAGAATCTTGGCATCAGGTGCAGAATGACCAAACAAATGATCATTTCACTTGTCACTTTTGATAAATGAGGCGATATCTCATAAACTAAGAGCAACCCTGGAGCTTTTCCTCTCAGTTAGGGTGAGGTTGCGGTGTACTCGCCCTCTCATGTCACGCTACTTCAGCTACATTAATCTGAGTTTCAGCTGACCAGGATGGATGTGTGTTTCCATGCTTGTGACGCTTCAGTCGACCTGCAGAGCTCTGCCTGGATTAAGTGACTTTCAATAACTGAATTTAGGGAAATGCTTTCAGCACACCAGCTAATGTGCAATATAAAAGCTTATTAACGCTGTTAGAAGCACTAGAGACATTCAGTCTATCCGTGGGGCTGCATGAAAGTATTGCTGCACTCACTCCAACACTGATATTACTCAAACATTCTGGGTATCTTGTTGTATTCTGTCCTTAAACTTGGCACATGCACCGTTTTTCAAAACAATGGCAACAATTACAGTAGCCATAATGATAATAATCAGTAGCCATCTATCATCACAAAGATAATTGATTTTGAATATCTGCACACAACACCAAAACAGCATTTTTAAATGTATCCACTAAGGACAATTCCTTTAAAAAACTCAAAACAAAAATGTGTCAGGTTGGACAGAGGGTCAAAACAGAGTGGATCTGTTTTCTGGATTTATAACTGTAGTCATTGTTGTTTGCATTTCACATTTTTCCCAAATCACTAAATATATAATTATATTGAGTAACATGCAACAGCAAAGCATGGCAATATTTTTGAATAGTTTTAAAAAGGGGCGATAACACTGATGGCGCATCCCAAGTCACAACACTCACGTATTTATAATCTCCAAAATACGTTCTGATAGGTTTAACGCTTTAGCATGACACCAGCCAATAAAAATGGGGATGACACCAACCAATGAAAAATGAGGATAACGCCAGCCAATAGAAATAGGGGCTACGCCAGCCAATAGGAATAGGGGCTATACCACCCTGCTACACAAAGACCAGCCTTATCAAGTACAAATAATTCTGCTAATCTGCACACTCAATAAGTGTCCATTTTGTGCTGCAGGATATTTACTCACTAGGCTGCACTTCAAACTGTAGTATGCATGCTTTGTTGATAAATGAAAGATGCTAGCTACAAATCACTAATGCTTAGCCAACCAAAATGTGTTGGCTGACAAATCAAAGCCAACTGTACAAAAACTCCACACACAATGCTTGTTTAAGTTTATACAACTTGTATATATGTTTAAAGTTTTCTGAAGCTATGATATACAATAGCTTTGTGTGAGAAACAGAATGAAATCAAGTAGTAGTTATGCTCAGTGATAATCTTCACCTTTACAGAAACTATCACTGAAACTAATCACTAACTTCATTTGTGTTCAGTTCTAAAATAGACAAGGATTTCAGTGACTGTCTTAAAGTTCTGTCTGTTCCCAACACAAATTATATAGCATCAGAAGACAAACTTTTATATTCTGTATAAAGTACCTAAAATATTTTAAATGTATTTTTGACAGCCATGTCTGCTATGAAATGCTGTATGGTGAATGTCAGTGTAAAAAGTATTAACAAATCATGCATTTGTGGTCCGCAAAAAAACAACAACTGCACAGCAACAGTGCAGTTGCAACAGTGTGCAACTCTTAACATTTTGATGACTTATTTTCATAAGCTTTAAAACTTTCAACACTCAATTCAACTACTTTAACAGTTAAACAAACAGCTGTCATTTTACATCTCAGTCTGTTTTGCTCCTTAATCTAAGTGTTAATCTGGTCCAAATTAATCTGTTACCTATTCACCTGAGCTGTTTTACTTAACGGCATGTTTGTTTACATTTTGTAGTGATTACTAGCGTTAATTCATCAAATGTCAATTCAATTAAATGATGAAGAAAGTTTTTATCGTTGCACATATATTCAGGCAGTCAGACTAGTAAAGCTCATTTTAAAGAACCAATGCAGCTGTCTGGATAGCACTGGTGGAGTGATGTAGGAGTCCAGGGACCTGTATTATGAAGCCAGTTTAGTTGGCTAGCCAGGTATGTTTAGGATTAGTTTGTGCCAACCCTGGGTTTTAGGTACCATGAACATAACTCTGCTTTAATCAGTGTTTATCGCAATAGTAACTTAGTAAAACTGCACGGCTAACCTGCTCCGAGGCAGTTTATGTTCTAGATAAAAGATCTCACATTAAAACTGGACTAACCAGCTGTAAGCAAATTTACATATAATTGGTGCAACTGAGTCACAGTGTTGCAATGGCTGTTTCTTCCTAATTCAGTGTACAATTAATCACAAATTTAAACCATTTTTTACTATTTGTATTACCATAGTTTTATTACAAATTTTACGGTTAAACTATGGTTACTATAGTAAGATTGGTACATTTGTACAATAGATTGGTACTATAGTTGTACTACAAATTAAACAAAAAACATGGTTACTATAGTTATATTTTTATACATGCAACCATACATCATACACATACATATACTATTTAGTATAATATAGTATACTATAGTAAATGCATATACTATATACACGTATTTGTTTAACTTGCATATAAACACAATGAGCAATCTTTCTTCAAACAGTTTCTTTTTGCTTTGGCAGCTCAACCAGTATTACTCTTACTGTAATACATTTTTATATTTTGTATCATCTTGCACAATGAAAAATACGGAGCCGACATCACTTGTTCACATGCATGCACATGTGAACTAAGATTAAAAATCAATGAATGTACACATAAATGACACCATCAGTAGGAGCAGTTCATTCTTAGTTAATTCCCGTTAAGGGTGTTAAAGAGACAACATAACTTTCTGTGAATTGATGTGCTGGAAACCTTTAGTAATGTAATGATGTAATGATGTTCATTACAATGACTAATGTAATGAATTAAGTTACCTTACCCAGACAAACCAAATAAAGTGACTCTAATATTGCATTACTAAAATTATTTTCATCTGTTTCATCACCTCTAAGATTACTGGTAAATGTAAAACTGTCAGAACATCCAACATTCTGTTGTCCACCATCAACATGAACATAAGCAAACAGCATAGACATTTACATTTATGCATTTGGCAGATGCTTTTATCCAAAGCGATTTACATTGCATTATACTATACATTGATTCTGAGTATGTGCAATCCCTGGGCTCAAACCCATGACCTTGGCATTGTTAACACCATGCTCTAACCACTGAGCTACAGGAAAGCCATAAAATTGTCAGCGTTACTCTCTGCTGCCATCAAATGTAAGTTCCTCGCAGATTTAGAAGCAGATGGGAAGAGTTTAATGTTCCCCAACGAACAAATGAACCAGACTGAATGTAATCACAATATCCAATGCCTTAGAGAGCAGTCCAGCGTGAGGGCCTCTTCACTAGCCAAGTTTTACTAAATGTCTTAATTTGCATGAATATCCCACAGAGACACAGTGTGACCAGATGGTAGAGGAGGTGCAAATCCATGTCATATTCTCTGCCTTAAAAGGTAGTCTCAGCTTCAGACAGCACACCCACAGACCGATTTCTCGTCATCTGGCTGGTTTTTATGCAATTTCCGGAAGATGGTGTTGCAACAGACTGCCTAAAAAATTAAGTTGTGTTTAGAAGGTACTGGGGTTGATACATTGAGCACTTCTGAGGGTAACTATAAATAAAATTGGTAGTTTAATGGCGTTAGTTTAAAGTTTATTTAAGTAGAAAGTAAATTAGATATTTTATGCACAGAACTGAATACACAGTATTATGTCTTGTTATGTCTGTCCAATAGTGTGTATTTATTGTGATCAGAATCTCTGCCTAACATAAAATTTACACACTCTTTGGCGTTTTATGCAAGCAGGTATTGAGGATAAACCCATCCCAAAAACGGCACATAAAAAACTGGATTTGATTGCGAAGTCAGTTACTGGTCAGAATAGTGGTCAGACATTGACCAGACATTATGCCAGTGGTCAAAAGTTTGGCTACACAAGATTACTTAATGGCAGGGTAGGAGATGTGTGGCTTTGCAGAGCAGTGTGTACAGATGATAGGATCTTATGCTTTAAAAGCTAACTTGCTATTGCTAGCCTCTCCAAAATGGTCTGCCCTACCTTTAAAAGGTGCAGTATTTCAAGAACATTGATCATTGCTTGACTTAAACTATTCCCCTCCACTTTCTCTTCTAATTGGATCCACTTGAATAAATATTATTTATTTTATTATTAATCTCTTCCACTTATATTGTCGTAATGGTGAAATAAAAGCCTGTTGTTAAATGAATTTATGGAAGACATTTAAACATCCTGTGAGGCTGTGGAGTTTTATGGAAATGTGTGTTCTCTGTGTCATGGAATGTTGACTAGGGTTCACACACAGCTGCACTTTCCCTTGATCTTATTTTGTAGGTGGAGCTAACCAGCACAGTGCCCCAGAAAGAGAAACTTCATACATAATTAGGACATCCAAAATTAAAACATTTTGTTTGAGCAATATCTGAACTACACCTTTGGAATAGGAAACAAAAGCACATAACCAAAGTCCCTTTATTTCAAGTCAGTTCACTCTGAATGCATTTGGGAAGTTATTCCTAAGCATGCAAGTACAGCTACTTGAACAGGGAAAGACAAAAGTCTTTAGATCAGATAATGTTCCAATAATATTTCCACAACATTTCTGGAATAAAGTGGGGATGTTTCTTTAGCTTAAATCATGTTTAAAATTGTTATCCTGTTAGCTTTAGCTTATTACTAAGAGAGACGTTTTGCTGCAAATCTTGTCAAACATTGTCTAACTCTCATCTACTTTTGCCGACATAGCCCAGGATCTGAGCTGTAACACCTCCCCTGAGATCCACTTATATTAGTTAAAATGTTGTGCCCCATTGAAATTGTCCTAATACAAAGAGTGAGGAAAGATTAATTGAATAATGTGTCATTGGGTTGTTCTAAGGGTATTCAATGTTTCGTATACCCTCCTCTAACAAAACTTAAAATACTATGTTTTGTAAGTCCAGTATAATAGATTATGCTTAAGCTGATGGACTGCCAATGACTATTTTCTTATACATACAGCTGGTGATATGTCATAAACTAGGGTGGGTAAAAGTGCCATCTCAAGTTCCTTATCATTTATTTTTACCTGTAATAATTTCTGCTGCAGACATGCACATTCTCTAATATTTTATTGTAGTTGCATGTATTTAGTTCAGCTGACAAACATACACACAATTCTATGCAAAACATACAAGAACAAATTAGTCCACAATTAATGTCAAATATTACTGACTGGGCCACTTAGCCTGCAGATGACACCAGGCAAACTTGTTCATTTTCCTCACATGAACTTTCACAGCTAACTCCTTAGTTCAAGGTTTTTATGGTCACCTGCACTCAGTTATCTCGCCGCAGGTAGCAGTGGGACTGATCACACTGACTGCAGTCACCCATGGAGAGACACTCCACACATACAAATAGGGTTTAGAGACCACCGGCCTTATGATCATCAAAGTCCTGCACACCAGTGATCACAGAGATGGCCCACCCCAGGTAACAGTTGTGCTGGCCACACTTACCGCAGTAACCTGGGGGGTCGCTGAAGACATACAAGCAGAGGCTTAACAATAGCAAAACAACCTTGAAGCGTTTCAGAGAGGATTTATATAATCAGTGAGGTGGAGGGTGTAGCTGTACAGCTGGAACTATATGTATTCATACAATGAGAGGAAACACACATACACATCCATAACAATAATTTACTAAAGGATATCTATTTATAGTTAGAATGTAAATAAGTGCAAGTATACATATACTACATTTACCTTGTAGGCTTTGTGCTTTGTCCATGTTCTTAATGGTGGCCAAAAAGACCATGAAAACCTTTTGCTCAGATGTTGTTTAACAAGTACAATTTAGCCAAGAGGAACACTTTTAGCACATATATACACTTAAAGAGCTGTGCAGCTTACTGTTCTCGGCTGCTTCCACTTTTTTGTACCTGACAGGTCCCCAGCTCTCGTGGCTTTATAGGATAGCAAAATTCCAATGTGTGCAGAACATCATCCTATATTATTTGCATACTATTTGGTACGTGCACCGACTCTTATTTTGAAGTTCTCTGTTTGTTTCTGTTTGTTCCTGTTTTCATGCACGTTCTGTTTGTTAATTATCATCACCTGGTTTACTTTGATTAATCACACTATTTAAGTTCCCCGTTTAGATGTCTAGTTTGTCAGTGATTGTTTGTATTTTGGACTCTTGTGTATGCCCTCGAGAGTGTGTTCTTTGTATGTTTTTGGATTACTTGGATTATCATCGCTACTGTGCACCTGTTGTTGATCATTACTTTCATTATACGGTTAGTGTTTGTTTCTTGCTATAATTAAATACCTTTTGCCATTTATCCTGCTCCGTGTCTAAGTTACTCCAACGCTAACCATAACACTATTACTAAAATACTGATTTGCTATTAATAATGATAAAAACAACTAAAATTGTATTTGCAGGTTTTACTGGGTGAAGTTATTGCTGTTATAGAATAGTTTTGTAATTTGTCATATAAAAAATCCTTATTTTTAGAATTTATTTTTACCTGTTTTACATTGGCGGCATAAACTGAGGCTGGTTTGTTTTGTTTTCTTGACCATATGTTGGCATATCCTGATTGCATTTGGTGAAGCTTATGCTCACTGGTATTCATGAGAGACCTGCTGCTATAATCATCAAATAAACAGACATTCCCCATGAAGTCATGTCAGATGGTCAGGTACATGATGAGGCCGGTTCTTTAAAAAAAAACATTAAATTAATACATGTGAAAAATAAGGACAAATTCCTGGTGTCGCAGAACATAGTTTGACCTCAGCCTGCTAAAAAAAAAATTCAATTAAGTGTAGCAAAAGGGGCATATTTTCATCGTTTTTATTTTTGGTGCACACAACATTAACTCACAGGGCAGTGTTTCAAATCACAGGATGTACTTCACAGCTTCTTATAAAATCACTCAGTTAACATTGCAAGCATTTCTCTGCCGAGCACACCTTTTCTCTTTTGTCAGGAGGGTGCAATGATTAGGGTACAGCTGACAGACTCTCAGCAGAGGTAACGGATCTCACAGCTGCTTCATGGCTTCAAGTCCTTTGATAGAGCAGAACCCAAACCAGTCCTGACAGTAAATGTGAGTTTAAAAGTACCAAGGGCAGAGGTGACTTGAATACCAATGTGAAGTTGATACTGGTTTTTATTAGGGAGCAGAAACCAAATGTTAAAGCCTGGGACATGTAATAAGCACAGGAAATATCAGTTTTTTTTCCTGTTGGCTGAAAAAATGTAGCTGCAAATGTCAACAATGGTAACTTAACAAATGTTTCAGGCACACTTCTCCCGTCCACCTCAGGGCAGGTTTATGTGGGCCACAGTTCACTTTTATTCACCTTTTTTGGGACACATGCTGTGGAATTATGGCACTAGGGCAGTCCACTCCTGTTTGCCAGGTATGGTCCACAAGCAGTCCATTGCACAGCCATGGCAGCCAACAATAAATGAAATTAACCATAACTGCACTTTATCTGGGCCACCACATAGTATTAGTAATACTATAATAATCAGTCTTAATCATAAAATTAACTACTTGAGGGAGAGTAAGGGTGGAGTAAATGTCAAATAAAATGGTGAAAGATTGTTAAATGATTTGTATGCTAGTAAGATTTTAAACTCAATTCCATAGTGGATCGGCAGCCAATGATGGGATTTCAGACTGGGAGAAAAATGTTTTACATCCCTTCAGAAACTGCATTTTGAACTTCTTGTAAACCAGAGATTTGAGACTTAGATATGCCGTAGTAAAGAGAGTTGCAATAAACCAGCCAAAACATAAAGCATGGGCAGATAAGCCTTTTGTCGACGATGCCGCATCTTTGCCAAATGTGGCACGTTACATGATATTTGGGCCAAAGTCACTTTTATGCTACACCTTACGGTCACATCTAAATTACACATTGCTGTGTGTCTGCATCTGTCAAGGACGCAGGAGGAGAAAGAACCCATATGCAGACAGCTTATACAAAAATACTTTATTAAACAAAAACTCCATCGAGGGGGACAAAACAAGAAAATAAACTAGTGTCCAGATCCAAAACAGCTTATGCGGGTCTGTCAGGGGTTCGCCACCCCCCCCCCC
>JAZGTI010013089.1:0-13484 GCA_036877585.1 Botia kubotai
ATGAGATATCTGAGGTAAGACTGAGGTAAGACTGAAAAGTTACCTAAATGAAACATAAGTGAGAAAGCCATCAAGTCACCTAAGCTCTAATTAAACAACCTCAAATAATAAACAATAATAATAATAATAATTGTAGTAATAATATTAATAATAATAAATAATAAACAAAGACCAATCTTTGTATGCCAATAGAATGCTTTAAAATAATTCTTTAATATATATTCAAACCCAATGTACATTCCCCCTTATTTCTGTCTCTCTGGAACTCTCAGATAAGTCACACAGAATCTTTGCACAGCTACCTGAAGTGACTCTAGCTGATCTGAGTAATGCAAGGTCAAGCAATCCAATTAAATATACAGAGTCAAAGCCGAACGCCCTAATCATGCATATAAACACGTTTACTGTAAGCAGTGCTGTAAACTGACATGTGTGGTGGTGGGGGGATGGGGGTAGGACAAAAAATGATTAGCACCTGCTGATCTGCACAACTGTTGTTTATTTGCATGTGCTGTCACATTGATTTAGCCACTGATTCACTATAGATATTATACAAATTAGATAAAGGGCACAAACGTACCAAAACATTTGTGCCATGAATATATTTTGCATTGCGTGATCTCCCATCTTGCAGGCTGGCTCTGAATGCTCGGTCGTACAGCCTCAACTCCACCAATGTTGGCACTAATAATATTGACAGTCTACTTTAAGAACAACTCCATATAGCACCTGTTTAAACTGGATTGTGGGTTTTTGAAAAAGATGCAGGTCAAGTCTTTATTAGACTATGCAAACATGACACCAAGCATAAATGACACCAAACAGCGCGCACACTGTATATAAACCTATTGGAAAAAACAGTGGGGGGAATGACTGATTCAATTAATATATGACTCATAAGACCTACAGTGCCCTGTGTGTAATAGGGGTAACATGTTTACTACAGATCCCCAGACACAGTGGATGTTTCTTATCTATCATCCACCTGACTGCCTTCCAGTAAAAGATTTTCCCCTTTAGGCTCCATTACAGAGAGCGAGACAGCAGGAGGATAAGAGGCTCTGTGTTTGCTCATCCGTGTGTGAGGGGCCAAAGAATGGAGCTCGCCCTCTGCTTCATTGACTGCTCATAGGGAAGGTGCCAGGCTTGCACAGGGTGTTCAAAAGACGGGAAGTCCTTGAGATAACATTTTCCCAACATTAATGTCCCATTTAAACAGCTGGGAACAGAAATCCTGCAGGGCCTTTTCAGAATTTTTTGGGAAGTGATCAGAGAGATCGAGATATATGGTGAGAAGAGATGTCATTTAAAACAAAAGTTCACCTAAGTTAATTCTGTCATCATTTTCTCACCCTCATGTTATTCCAAACCCATGTGGCTTTCTTTCTTCTATAAACTTGAAATCTAGCCAAATATTCCATAATAAAACTAAATCATTCACATCAAAATATTATCATTCACAGTTTGTTACATGAAAATAAAAACAGTTATACGGGTTGGAATGAGGAGGGTGAATAAATGATGACAAGTTTAAATAAACTATTTTTTTTAATGTACATTTGAATCTATTGTCCACATTAATTATTGTATTAAGTGTGATGTGACTCCTCAGGGGTTAAATATCTGTGCCGTAACTTGGTTCTTGGTTTGAACACTGAATAGAACCATGTGTGAGCTATAACTGTTCTACCCTTGAGCAAGCCACTTTAACCCCAGGTTTTCCCTTGGGGACCATGTCAGTAAAGTGCAAGTTAAATGGTGACTAGTCTTGCATAGCCAGACCGTTGACTAAATGCCATAAGGTCTAGTCCACTTTGTCACTTTATTCTGACCAGGACAGTCCTCTGAGGCAACATGTAAAGCAAACTTTTAAATAAGTTTGTGCTGTTAGTACATTGAAATAATGATACCACAATAATAGACCAGCATATACTATATGACTAAATAACGACTTACTGCTTACTGCTAGTGTGATACTGAAATAGTATAAATAAGTTTAATATTTTAAGTAGCTTTCAGTAAACTGCCTGTGCATGCAAGGTTCTTATACATCTGGTTAATATTTGGCCAATACTGACCAAAACAGGTTAAAAAAACAACAAAAACTAAAATTAAAGTACATTTCTTTTAACATTACAGTAAATTATTGTAGACTTCAAATGTTCATTGATTCAGCAGCTCAAACACTGTTTTAGTCACAGAGTCATTTCAGTAAGCATGGCAAACATGATTGTATGGTGTTTTTGAAAAATTAAACATGACAATTGAACATCAAAGGGCAAACACATTTTTATAGTAAATGATCTGGATTCAAATTCCACAGTATGTATTACAACATTATTTTAAATACATCAAACTAAATTAAAACTGAGCTTGCATCTGCGTTCAGTAACTTGCATAGAATCAGCGCCACTCATAGATTATATTTTCACATTTATAAGTCTTTCATCACTGATAATTATGTTTCTGTCAAATGCAGATAGGTGAGGAGATGGGAGCCTATAACAAATACACTTAAATCACATTACAAATGTTTATATCTAAAACCTGTTTCTTTTGCGGCATAATGAACTGAACTGGGTCACTTCTGCTCATTCTCACACATTTCCAAAGAGAACTTCACTTTAGTTTATACTTGTTGATTTGTATGTAGCATTTATTGTAATTAATTTGATGTAGCATCAAAATGGAACAAAATAAAGGAGATGATGCTTAGAGACTGCTGCAAACCCAGCCAATAGGGAATGTTCTCAGAACATAGACTAATGTTTTAAAGTTTAATGTTTAAAGTTATTTTAACATTATCAAAAAAATGTTCTTGCAGTTATGTTAGTAGTACCTTTTTTAATGTTATATATTATATACAGTATATCAAAATGTTATTCTTAAGTTAGAACATTTCAAAACATATTGCAGAGTAACAGCAATGTTAATACAACATCTGAAAAACTGGCCATTTTAAAGTTCCTAGAACTTTCAAAATAACATTTTTATTAATTAATGTAACATTAGGGAAACATTCTTATTACTCAGAATTGTTAGCTGGGAAGCTGTTCGTGTATTTTAATTTTTTATTTTCCCTGCCGTCGTCACTTAAAAAGGCAATGTGGAAAATTAGGGCACATATTCACACAGATTCTGATGTGAATCTGATTTCATCTGATGTCCAAATTTTTCAGTCTGTCTTTGCCCAGATGTAAATGACTTCAAAAGGTAAATCAACTTTGACATACAGAGTTTTATATTATAGCTAAAATGGTATTTAAAAATATTTAACACAAAATTCCATCATCATTAATTCACCATTATATTGTTTGAACCCTGTATTCCCAGACTTTGTTTCTTCTACAAAACACAAACTTTGCATACTATGAATGGAAATGCAAGATGGTCAGGTAAGAAAATATTTTTATAGAACAAGCTATTAAATAAATCTTTGGAATAGCACACAAGAAACTGTGTATATGGTAATCTCAGAACGTGATGTCCCCAGGCCTCCTCCACTTTCATTGTACAGAAGACATTGTGCTAAGCTTCCACGAAAGCTGGAACGACACAGTTGTTTGGAACAACATCAGTGTGAGTAAATCATGAGAGAATTTAATTTGTGGATCAAATTGTGAGAAAATTGACATTTTTGGTTTCCAGTAATCACACAATATGAACATTTGGCACTTATGAACACACACAAACAAGTTAGAGAGGCAAGAAACGTGCTCTTAGCAATAATGACATTGGTTTTCCTATGTTGTTGTAGGCCTATCTAAAGGAACGCTCAGAGCTGTCCAAAATACAAATCCACTTTCGAAGCGCCGCTGTCAGAAACTCTCATCTCTCAGTGCTAATCACCTCAGGGCTCCTGTACTCATTCCCTCAGCCATGTTCAGACTAGTCTAGATGCAGCTGGCCTCATTTCACAATGTGCTTCCAGCCTAAAAACAAAACACCAGCCATGTGTGATTGGGAAAACCTCACAGACCTTTTCTCAATGTTCAGATGAATTCTTCTCCTTGGGAACCCTCTCAGTTCAGGCTGAGGCAGAGGTGGTTGGACATAGCTAAAATGGCATCCACACTTACAGCAATTAAAATACTGGAGCTTGCAAAGTCGGGTGTCAGATCACTGTCTGCTCTCCCATTGGTAGCTCGCGCATTAACTTGCCGCTCATTTAAAAAAGGGTTTAGTTGTTTTTGCAACTTTAAGGGTTTCTATTACTCATGCAATCGTGGTGTTATTGTTTATGATGTAGTGAACATGACGTATAAATGTAAGCATGATGTACATAGTTCATTGTTTCATATTTTCATCCATAATGATAGATACACAAGTCTAAATTTATAAATTGAGACACAATGGAGATATTTACACAGTCAGTGTTTGGGATTGGAAGCAGGTGTGTCAAATACAAAAGCAAATAAAAGCTGGTCAAATAATGTCTGTATGAACTTGCAAAGTCAATCCTCGCAGTAGTGACAGATAAATATATAATGTGTTATAAATATATAGTTTTTTTCATTTAATGTTTCAGGCATTAAATAACAAAATGTCACAAAATGAGCAAAAGATTAAATAGAAAACACAATAGGGACATTTACACAGTCAGTTTCAGTATTTAATGTTTCGGCCATTTTGTTTCTCTTTTCTTCACCCAAACATTTAGAGAGAAATTTTGTCTTGCTCTCCAACTTCACAGCAACTATTCTGCCAGTTTTATAACCTGAGAGAGACTGATAGCCTTAACATTACTGATCGACAGGGATATCAGGGATATCCCTTGAACTGTGTTTCCAATTCCATATCTATGTCATGACATGACAGACTAACTAGCCATCATCTGCAGTTCATTATACAGCCATGGACAGAACCATGTTTAACACTACAAACAGTACTGAGATCCATAGTCAGCTGCTGTGTGATCATAGCCAATGTTTATTCAGTTCAGGCTAAAGGGATCAAACAGAAAAAGGCAGGAAATGATTAATGATGTATGCTCATGAGATCACAGATGTAAGCTTCACTTGTCCTCAGAAATGTACTGATAGTGTCATGAGTCAACTTAAATAGTCATTCCTTTGATGAGAAAAGCTTAGCACAGAGGAATTGCGCATACACGCACAAACATGGGCGAGTTCATGCTTGTAGTCATTTATTTTCCGGGGTTTATCATAGTGATCTGATCTACTATTCTGTGTGCTGCAATAAGTAGTCGGTTAATTTAGTTCTGTCATGGATGGTTGTAGTCTAAAGCTCACAAAGACGAGGAATTAACAGAAATGGTCTTAAATTCACAGGAAACAGGGAAACACACACCTTAACATTGATGTAAAACAGGACAAAGGAACTCACGAACACAAGGACTTTATATATCAAACCAAACGAAGGACTAATATGTTAATGAAATGGGGAAGACTGATGAAGATGTAGCCACTGGATATGGAAACACAGGTAAAGTGTGTTTCTTTACCTGTAGGTATTGGAGACCAAGGTGGAGCCACCTGGAGTACCTAAGGTGGAACAAGGGAACCTGAGGATAGAGGCGGAGCTGGTAAGTCCGAGGACAAAGGTGAAGTCTGGGGGAAGGGGAGGGGCCAGATGGAGCCAAGGGCGTAGGCAGGATGATGTGTGACCAAGGCATAGCAAGGTAACACTGGGCTGAGCGGGACCAGTGGGGGCACAGAAGAGTTAATGCTGGGCAGGACCAGTGGGGGCACAGAAGAGCTGATGCTGGGCAGGACCAGTGGGGGCACAGAAGAGCTGATGCTGGGCAGGACCAGTGGGGGCACAGAAGTGCTGATGCTGGGCGGGACAATAGGGGCAGGAAAACAATGGAATTTACCTCATATACCTCCAACAATTTCTCAAAACTTCCAGAGGCCACGCCAATCACTTCCACTTGGTTACACACGTTGTTGTTGACTAAAGCACCTGGTCAGACACTTTTAGGGACTCAGGCTTTGGGACGATGTCGTTTCATGTCAGAACCACTTGTTGAGGCTGGCATAATAAAAACACAGGGAATAAACACAGGTCCGCATAGTAAGTTAGGCATGCCATGTATAAAAATTCAATTCAGTTCTCATAATCCCCCCTGTAATGTCCCGTGGTCATTACATGTTAAACACAGATATGCAAATCAGTCAGGGTTATGAAATATGTAAAAAATAATGCACAGTCAAGGTCATTATTGCAAAGTAATCCCACTAGGGTGATCAAGACATATTTTTAGAAATGACTCTTATTTCATTACTTTTTACAAAATAAATACAGTAAATACATGAGAATGAAATATTAATTTGAATTGAAATCATTTTATGTGTAAGAAAAAGACATGCACCTAGTACAATGTAGAAACTAGCTGCTAGTGACAACATTCAGACATACAGTTTAGTGGATAATTATGCAAAACTATTTGACCACAAATGTTGTGATTGACCAAACAGAATTAATTACATCAGACAACAGTTTAATATAAATAAAGCCTAATAAATTTGCGTCCCCTGATACAGAGTTGTTACATAAGTGTTGTACATTACATCTTCCAGGCAAATAGTGCTGAGTTTTTGTGAATAAGGTGGCATCAACATTAAACTTAATTTGCACAGAAATTAGGTGTATTTGCATAGAAAGAATGACAATGATTTCGTTTAAATAATCATTATGGCACAGCGCTGTTTCGGGACATTAACATTACTAAAAAAAGACACAGATTTTTGTACTGAAACATATGGTTTAGTATCCAGTACTGGAATGAGTTAAGCCATCTGACACCACTGAGCTAAAAGACTGATGCCTGACCCCTGAGGTCATCCAATCTGTGAGGAAAATTGCATAACCCTATGTCTCCTCATTCACCCCAGCAAGTGCTTTTGAACATGAAAAGCTGAACTTCCACAGATGACTTGTAAAGGACAGTGATAATTTTAATTGAAGGAGACAGTTTGTGACCGCCCACACAAGTTGAATGCATTCATGGAAGATGCCCCTCCCCCCTTGCCAAACCCTGGGCTTCCTGTTGGGTTTCACTGGGGCCTGAAATCTGCTCTCTGGGCAAACACACACACACCCACCCACACACTGTGTTGACACACATGCATATCATGCAAAATAGAAAGGTCATACTCAAATGTTTATTTTTGTGTGTGTGGCAACACAGCTGTGTTGTGTACGTGTGCTTGTACACGTAAGCATGATAATGTATATTTACATGCATATAAAAAGCATATCATTAAAATATGATAATAATCATAAGAGGATGATCTTAAAGGAACAGGCCACCCATCAATGAAAAATCTGTCCTTATTTTTTCTGCCATTATTTTATTATACTTATTCCAACCCCAAATGATTTATCAGTCTTCTGTGGAACACAACAATGATCCTCATACAAAGCTATTATATAAATGTGGATCTATATAAGCCAATTTGAGTTTTTTCTGTTTTTATTGAAGCTTGAAAGCCTCAGTCAGCATTCATAATATTTCATATATTCATATTATGAATCATATTTCATACATTATATGTATATGTGGTTTAGGAAGCAACATGAGGGTGAGTAAAAGATGACAGGATTTTCATTTCTGGGTGAACTAACCTTTTAATGGGTGTGTGTGTGTATATACTGGAGTGTTTTCATTGTTGTATTCCCTAGCGCAGCAGAAAAAGTACTGCAGCAGCACTGTCTGTTTTTCTCTTCCAGAAAGCCGGAGACAGTAGGGCATGACATACAGATATAGGGCATGAGGGACAGGAAGAAAGAATAGAAAGCATTGCGTCTAGCAGGCAAAACAATTAAAAAATCATGAGCGGGACAAAGTGCAATAAAAGGGTATAAAAAAGTGATAAAAATGCAAAGCAGTTACAACAGAAGTTAACGACACAAAAGTGAGATGTCAAATGGTGGTGTTTATAAAAACCTGTTGTGGTTTTAAGTGAAATAGTTAATCCCAGCTTGACATTTATTCTTTAAACTGCTGTATCTTTCAGAGCCTGAAACAAAAACCCCAGAACCCTGAGGCCAGCACAGATACATTACACTGGTCTTAAAGAAATAGATCTACCTACAAATGAAAATTCATTTATTCGTCCTCATGCTGCTCCAAACTAGGATTAGAAATAAAGCTCAGGGCAAAGATGTCACCAGAAGTGACAGAAATGCTGGATATATTTACAATATGACGGCAAAAAATCCTAAATCCTATTTAGGAATGACACAAGAGTAAGTAAATGATGACAGAATTTCATGTTTGAATAAGCAATTTCTATAAATTAGTCATATTTTAAGGAATCAGATAAAAAAAGTTACAACATTACTATAAAAACATACTGTAGCTTTAAGGGCTTAAACTTTCTCCCTAATCCAAAGTGACTGTACATCTGTAACTTCCTGATGTCAGAGAAATGTAAACACATTACCACACACATTTACATGTCAACAATGCCTATTCAATGTTCAAAAACTTAACCCACTCAGTCATTGTGAGGTAATACTGAGGAAGCAGGATAGATATTATTCTTATTAATCATAAGAGTCAAAACTTTACTAAAATTATAAGTGGACCTAATAAGCATAGTCCTTTTAAAGCTACGGGATCATTTACCACAGTGATGAGCAATTGGCTACTGTTAAAAAATAAAGCTAAAAAATAAATAAAAGATCATACAAGGAGGGTGTAATTACTAGCCATCCTCAGTGCTGTCCAGATTGCTGAGGCTTTTCTTTGAGAGAAAGAGAGAATAAAATGTATTGGGCTGAGCTGAAGGGATGATGGGAAACAAGGAGGAAGAAAATATTGCAACTGATGGAGAGAATGATAGAGTCTGTCCCTGCAAAATGAAGGCCGTAAATTTGACCACCAGTTGGGCTTTGAATGGCTCTCAGCGATTTATAGACGTTTATAGCCAAAAACGCAGAGGGGGGTTACTGTTTCACACCCATACACAAAGTCTATTCTGTAGTTCTCTCTCTTTCTCTAGGGGGTATTTATCTCATGCCCTGAATGTGTCTTTCATGATATATAATATTAGTTACCAATTCTAGTTGTTTGTAGATGAGGGTGGGATTACAGGGTATTAAGTCCACCCCCAGAGGAGTTTACCAGCCTCATAAGCACTCTGTAAACCCCTTACAGAAAATCGGCATATACTGTATATTATTTCTCTATGTCAGGAAGGATCTTAAGGAAATTAAGCAGAAACGTGTGAAATGAAGTTGATGAAGCATTCTAGCTGGCACTCCATTGAGTTTCCGTGTGCAATTCAAGCGTACATTGAGATGTTTACATTGTGAAGTTTAATCATTTTAATAATTCATAATTTTAATATTAATGTTATTATTTAGCAGGCAGCATCTAGACACTTAAAAGACAATTCCTTACTGACAGGATCTTGACTACTCTCGTAGACTTGCTGTTATGTAATTCGAGAATCATGGAAATTGAGATGTTACTTGTGACCTAGTGTAAGGCACAGAATTCATCACGGGTGAAATCTGCCGGTTTAATGTATTCTGCAAACTCCACTTTCTCCTAAAGGGTATGCCATTGGGAGGAAGAAATCCCAGAATTCATTCTCAGCTTCACTTATGTACATTTGGAAATCCAATCAGGGAGGGTGGAAGAATCAGGGTGGGGGTAGGGGAGAAAAGACAGAGACCGTGATATAGATGGAGACGTGTATATGTGTGCCTCAAGTAAAGAGTCTGGACTGTATGTGGATCATAAGGAACAAGCTGAAATAGGACATTGGTGATTTTGTGATCTCTCCTGCAATCAGGAGAAAAACACCTTCTCATTAGTACTGAAAGAGCCCAGACAGAGACTTTGGTTCGAGCCGAGAAACACAAAATGAGAAACACAGAAAGAATGATACATAGTGAGACTTAGATAAGTATACAGTCAGCCCATAAAAGGAGGTATTTGGACTCGATTCACATTTAAAAATGAATGTCATTGGTAAATGTCATTGAATAACAAAATATCAAACCAAATGGCATCTGCAAACACACAATTCTTTGATACAGTTTATCACATTAAAGGTAGAATATGTCATTTCACAAGCTAGCTTTGAAAGCATAAGTTCCCACTGTCCCCTCACAGCCACGCCCCCTTAAAAACACATGAATGCAGTGCACAGAGGTATGCGAAAACATAGTTTGACAGGAAATTAGGACATCCTGTCATTGCATGCGGACTTAATGCAATGATTGGGCGAATATTTCATGGTCCAGAGCCTTCTACAGAAGATATATTTATTTATAATTATATTTACACCACTTTACTTAGTGATTGCTATCAGGATGTAAGAGACTTTCAACCAGTAAAACAAAAAATATTTCTGCAAAAACTTGCCCTACCCTGCCTTAATTATGGGTATTTCAGAAACTGTCATGTAATGCTCAAAAAAGTAAGTGTAATAAATCTAAAATGTGAACATAATCCATAACATGAAGAATGATCCTTGACATGAATGAAAACAGCACAGACACAAGCAATTACCAACAAGAAAACACTGAAAATACTGAGTAAGCAAGTCTAATGAGGTGTAACAGGGAACACTTGGGAACAAAAGAGCGGGAAAACATGAACAGACCTATAATAACCCTGAACAGGGACTTCAAAAGAACTACAAAATAAAAGACATAAGAGCCAAAAAACAAAACAAATACATTACAGTAACATTTAACAAGCAGAAAGTTTTCTTAAGTTTCTGTTGGTGCGACTTGTCAAACAAAAGTCACTTAAGTGTCCAAATGCAACTGCATGAAATGATAAACATTTATTTGTCACAAACACACGGATCAGGGTGAAATGCTACATCTATGAGCTTTTCTTTGGGCATGTGGTTAAAGGATGAGGGATGTTAGACTCTTTGGCTAATGCTGGGATCACACAAACTTTAAGCATGCAACATTACCTCAGCCTGAAATGGCGATGAGATAATGTTCTGTTTCAAATAAATAATAAATCAGAACAATTATAAATTCCAAACATTCATGTTCAAAATACTGAAAACATGTACTGAAGCTTTGAGTTTTGTCATCTTTGTATCAAGCAGAGAGGTGCAGAGAGGTACTGGACGGTTGTCTTTTTTGGTATTCATATTCGTAGATCAAAGTTCATCTAAAGTAAACTTTTGTATGGAACAAAAACAAAATTTCTTTGTTCCCTTTGGATAGAATTAAACAGTTCAATAGTAAAAGAGCTGTAAGAGAGGTTTGAGAGTTTGTTAACTTGTAGATGTTGTAAGGATCAGAATTAATCCATTTGCAACACTATCAAAAGTATAATACAAATATAATAACACTATTAATATGGCCTTCCTAATTTTGCCAAGTGAGAGATGTTCCAGAGTCAACATCATTGTTGACCTTGGGACAACATTGTAATCAACCAATCAGATTTGAAGAATAAGTAAACAATCATATTTGAAGAATAAGCTTACAGTGACTGTGAAGTTTAGTCTTATAACCATGGTTAGGTGCCTCTACACCTATAATTTCCCTAGGGATAAATTAGGGTTAGGGTTTAGGGTAGGGATAGTTTTTTTTTAAAGAAATGTTACTTCAGGGTCAACAAACTATGCTGACCCAGAAACATCTCTCACTTGGCAAAATCAGGTTAAGCCTATTAATATAAAATGAAAAGATAATGGGAGAGTAAAAGGGTTTTCTTAAAGATCCACAGCTATTGAAACATGGTTCCTCATAAGCCGGTAAGACTAGATTATCCTCTATCTAAATGATTTATCAGTAACAGTTTTATCCTTTTACTTAATTCTATTTCTGTTTGTTTGATCAGACAATAGTTTTTCAGCTGAGATATAGTTGTGTACTGCTATGCATCTAGCTTAGAGGAGGCATTAAAGACATCACTCAGCATCTGGAGGAGAGCAAAGACACATAGATGGTCAAAGGTTAAGACATGAGGCTTACAAAGAGATGAGTGCTTGATGTAACCCATCACTAAGATATGGCCTTTCCTGCGCATGCAGCTTTAGAGTCCATAATCTTTCAGATAAACGTCAGCTAGTCGCTTCCTGCTGCAGAGTTATGTTTGGGTAATCAGTCAGTGTTTGACGCTTCTGATCATTTTGTTTCACATAAAACTTACTCACAGTCGCCCCCTTACACATCTCTTTGTCCTCTGGACAAATATGTTTTATCTGAATATTTTGTCAGCGCAATTTTTGGGTCAAAGAATTAATAGAACATATTGATTGGTCGTTTGTAGGAATCCTTTGATATTCTTATAAACACAAATAGCAGCATGAGAGAATGATGCTTCACATCTCTGATACTATGTGAGAAATCTGTTTATCGCACTTACTGTTATAAGTGTGTATCAGCACAGCTGTGATAATCACAGTTGTAAGGTAACCCCAGTGAGCTGATATACACTCATAACAGTACGACTGAGGTTGTGATATTTCATTAATACTGTTCAACAGTTTCACTCTTGTATGAGGAACTACTTTCTTCAGAAATGGGACTTAAGGATCTGCTGTTGCTACTTCAAATAATGCATCTCTGTTACTAATTGGAAGACGACTAGCAATGACACCCCGGGCTTTTGTTGTCTTTTCAAACTGTTACCCTGGGTGATACAAAACAGTAAAGCGTCCTATTACTGTTCTGGTTCTATTTCAGCACTCTTCAAATGTCCAATCAGAATTGAGGACCAGAACTAACTGTTGTATAATACACAGCTATTGGCTTTTTACTTACTAAATATTATATTTCAGAAAGATTTCTGTCTCGGACTGAGGAGGATAAGCTCGATTCACAGAAGATTCATGTGAACTGAATAAACTTTATTTAAAAAAAACTCCTACACTTTCTCACCCGTGTAAAACTCTTTTCAAAGGCTTTGAATGTGAACTCTAGAGAACCTTGGAACCTTTTCATGCTAAAACTATCTCTCCTGAAATCCCTAAAGATTTCAAGCTGGGTCTAATAATCCTTATAATTCACAGATCAATTTTACAAAAAATTAGACACTTAAGCCACACCTAAAATATCTATAAATTTTATTGCATTGTATGTTATACACGTAGGTATTTCAAAATGTACAAGCTTGGGTTTATAACATGAAACATATACAGTTTTTTAAGCATTATTCTAACATAAGGCCAGTTTTTCTCAGTTTTCTTAGTAGTGTTTGTAATGTCTTCTAAACCTGTGCTAAGGTGATTTCTGTTGTTATATGAGGTCAGAGCCCCTGAAGTTCACACATCTGTCCTAACAGAGAAAACAGAGGTGTGCTTTACATTAACTATGTATATGTTCCATTAAGTACCTATTTAACAGGTATATCTATTGTTTTATCATTTTTGTTTGTGAAATTAGCTTAAGTGCTCTTTTGTGAGTCTTTATTTTTAAATAAGGTTTATTGTTATATTTTATTATGTAATGCAAATACTTTTTAAAATTTGCAAGTGGTATGCTTGGTTGCCGTGTTTTTTAAAATTGGTATAATTTTGTGACATTTT
>JAZGTI010013090.1:0-15145 GCA_036877585.1 Botia kubotai
AGGAAATGCAGGACTCACTGAAGTTAGTCATGCTGGTACTTTCAGGCACTTGGCACACACAAAGTTGTGAGAAATCAAGGTGTCTGAGTTTCGCTAGGCTGTTGTTTGTGTAATTATGATAATCACACTACAGACTTGTCCCTGAGTTGCGGCATAGGATAAAAGACTAGCTTGTGTATAATATCTGAGCTTAATTAAAATTCATGGACATGAAAACACATTTTTAAAAAATTTCCCTGGAGCACGTCTCTCTGGACACTGTGATTTAAATTTATCATCCTTTGTTTTCTTACATGAGCAGCACATTTGAGAAAACCTGCTTGATTTTGCCCCTCATCTACATTCCTGCTTCATTATAAATACAAATAGGCTTCGTTAATATAGAAACACAGCAGTTGTTTAATCTGGTGATCACATTTCTTTCAATCTGACAGTGTGTCTTGCAAAGGGTGACACGCAAAGTAAATAGTCCCTGTCTTAAACTGTGGAGATGAGAAGTGGCTGGTAGTTTTCTTTTTTATTTGTTTCATTTGATTTGGTTGTTTTTTAATTGTGGCAAGCTGGCTGACTTTAATAATCAAATCTATATGAACAAACAGTGAGATGAATATAGTATAGTATAGTACTGTTAGTTTAAGAGGGATATATGCCAAAATTACTATTTAAGATGTGTTTTTTATGTCATGCGGTGGTATTGTTTGATTATAAGTCTTTTTATTGTAAATATGACTGATATTTATCAAACGTTCGGTAAAACATCACTAATATCTGTGATGTTTTAAATAGTGGCCAGAGGTGATGTTGTCGTTTTGCTGCTGTTAAACTGGTCCACACACTGTAATTGACTTTCTTGTCGGGATCCTATTTGCTTAATTCACACACACAGTAAATGGTGAATTGGTTGTTTGTATGAATCATAGGGCCATAGAGAAAATATATGAATTCACGTATACACATATCATCGAATATAATTTAAAGCGAGTTTGTGACATAATTAAAAGTCCTAGGTATCGCATTTATCACAGTTATTGCCTCCATCCCCTGAGAAGGATATATAGGTACATATTTGGTAAGATATAAAGCTGAGAACCTAGTCTAAAATGCAATAAACATTCCAAGTAATATAACTATCAACTTCTACATTTGGAATAATAAGATTCCAACATTCATATCCAGTCATGGCACAACATCAGTAGAATGTTACAGTAATGAAAGTCAGTGTGTGACTGAATGCTGAGTCATAGCGGTTGGAAATTTAAGCCCCTCTCAGTTTACAAACGATTAGTGTAACACTTTAAGGCCAGAAGTTTTAATATCTCTGGCTTGTGTTTACATGTTGTGTGTGGACGCAATTCTGACTGAAGTGAGGAAGATTAGACACTCCTCTTCTCGCACCTCTGTGTGGGAGTTTATTACAGACTTACAGAGGAAAACCTCTGAGTTTCATTGTTGAGTTGTCACCTCCACTAGCAGACTTCACTTTAGCATGATTTTAAATGAAAGCATTACAGTACAGATCTTAAATGCACATTGGTTCTCTCTCATGTAAGCTTTCCAGAGTAAATAAATAGCTAGTTAATACTGTCAAATACTTCTATTGTAGAAATTACATTTTAGTAACAATATAATACTTTTATAATGTCTTTCTATAACATACTGTTTCATAACACCATTATGCTAAGTGTTATTTACAGTTATGTGGTGTTTTAGTGGTAGCATTTTGGCTAGGGTTAACTTATTTCTAATGCACTGGTATTCAAAATAAAATAAAGCTTTTGGTAGCGTTTTTTAATGATTTTACAGGGCTTAACAATAAGAATCGGTTTCATTTGATGAAAATCATAAGGATGATCAGTTAGATAAAAATACAGTACACAAAGTCCAAACAGCATGAAGGTATGTGGAGCTAGAAAGCTCCAGGAAAGCTCAAGCCAACATAATAATTAGTTTAAATAGAAATTTGGTAAATTGGTAATTTAGTTTCCTCAAGTTGTCGAGATGTGGGCAGTGACATTTATTACTTGTAAATGTTGGTGTGTCTTTCAACTGTGTATGTCATGGCTGTGAGTTCTTGTCTTTTAGCTTTACCCTTTTAGCATTACCCCACATTTTTTTCTTAAAGGGTCCAGACAGACAAACACAAAACATTGCTTGGCTATGCTTTAACCATACATTGCATGTTCATATAGCGTTAATAAACGTCCTAACGCAGGCTGTCTGGTTTACAGATGACTGCACGTAACAAACCCCTCCTCTTCTCATCCAATTTTTCACACCCATCTAATTTTTATATGCACATACTATTTCCCCCCTCCCCCACTCACTCTCTCCACAGTAGGCCTGTCACATCCTGTAAATATTGTCTGTGTGTGTGTGAAGTGTGGAGTGCGCTCGCTGGTGCTCTTGGGGCAAAAATCTGACAGGCAATGGTTTCCCTGTTTCCATGGCAACCATATTCTAATTACTCCCGTTTCAAAGTCTATTGTGTGCGGGTTTGATGCGTGTGTGTTTTGGTTCATAAACAGCTGTCTTCCCCACCCAATCAGCTCTGACGAAGACAGCTACGACACCTGACTAAAAATGGCCACTTTAGTGTATTCAAAGCGCAGTAGTAGTGATGTAGTGACTTAAGCTAGCACGCTCCCCTCCCCCTTCCAATCACTCCCTCTCCTGTTTGCAAACCATGTGATCCGTCTTGCCGGAACGTCATTGGCTTAAGCCGTTGTGGCGTCTGCCCAATCAGGCTTAAGCGTTGAAATGGACATAAACTGAGCTGCTTGGAGATGCTTACAGACTTCAGAGTGCTGATCCTGCAGAGAGGCATAAACAGCCAGACGCATGGTTGACGTGGCTGAAGCTTGGACCGTTCGCACCAGCCGCACGCAAGAAAATACAACCCCGGGACCATCTGCCACCACTGCTTGTCTTTCCCATCAGCTGATCCGAGCATCCCTGAACCCAATCAGGGTTCATCTCAGCTACACTGGGTTCGACCAGCGTGCAGCTCTGTTCCCAAACATGGAGGTGACAATGGCATGTGAGTACAGCACCGCCTGTTCCCGCTGGAGAGCTTGCGCAGGGTAGATGAAGAGAATAGGGCTGATTGAATAGAGAACATGGAGGGATGTTGTTTTGTAGTTTTGCTTGGCTTTAAAGAGGGTTAAGGAGACAAAACATAGGCAGTTGGGGCAGATGTGGCAGGCTTTGTGTGGAGCTGCTTGCAGTAATCAGGTTAGAGGCAGATTTCAGCCCATGATTAAAGAGGCAGCGATCCAGAGCAAGTGCTTACTCTAACCTGCGCTCCTCCAGAGCCCGGCCCCTCCTTGGGTACTTACTATGAATGAGTGGATGACCGCGTCTTCCTCATCATTCGTTTCTCTATTATACATTGACCTCTAGTCTCTCTGCCTGCTGTGGCAGTTTGCATTTTTTCATGCATGCTTCCCACGTGTAGTGAGTCATTGTTGGGGGAATGACTCTGTACTGTACATTTGTTTTGGTCTTTATACAGGAAATGCTTGAACTGAAGTTAATCTCTTGTGTATGTCGCCACATCCTTTCTGTATTTTGGTTGATTCAGTGTGTTCAATGTAAAGACCTTTTGTGAATTATCAAAAAGGCATTACAAATCGTACAGTATGTCTGATGCCTGTGATGGGTTGTCGGTCCTAATGTTGATTGATTGCGTTAATATCACAGACAGTGTATTTCAGAGCGCAAATCTGCAAGATCTCGCAAGCTGAGTTGTGTTGAGATTTTGTTTGGTCGCGCTCAGCATCCCCAACCCAAGCCTCCTTTTCCTTCCTTTCTCTTTCTTTCCTTCCTTCCTTCCTTCCTTCCATCCTTCTTTTTTCTTTCTTTTCCTTTCTTTCTTTCACAAGACTAGCTTTATCACTCCACAGGAGCTGGATCTCCTGAGACCTTCAGCAACTGTAATGCATTGCACGCTTTAAGCATGCTTCACATTGGCCCTCTGGTGACTTGTTACTTGAGTTACAATAGGTTTGTTTTTCTGTTCAGAGTGGATGTGGAGCCTTTATGTACTTTATAATATATACATATATGTGTGTGTGTATGTAACAATGTGTATGTATATACACGCACACACACACACACACATTAGTATCATATACATACATATATATATATGAATTTCTGAATGTATGGTCATTTGTGCTGTGACCACTATTTGAGATTTGAGGCACTTTATTTTGAGAGATGGTTTGACAGGTGCTTTTGCCCCACCAGTAGTGGCTGTAAGCCCAAACACACTCACTATCCTCTGAAAGTGTGAGAGATGCCAGGCTATCCCTCCCAACACCCAGCAAGCATCCAGCTACCTGCTCCAAAACTAATAAACCAGTTTCTCTATTGTAACCTTGGTCAGGTCAAAGATGAAATTAAGAAGAGAGTGAGGGGAAAGCTGTTCAGCTTCACCTGTTTTTCTATCTACACAGAGCCAACCCATAGCATCCCATCGCATTCAAACCTGCAGGCTTGGCATGCATATGCATGCACAGGCAGTCAGTGTTCCCAGCAGTGATGTTCAGTTTTTCCTGCTAATGATATCTATTTGTTTTCTTTGAAGTAATGCCCATTTCTTTGATGTGAATCATTATTAACTGTTTGATAAATCATTAGAGGGAGGAAACAATATAATTAGCATGTCAATTGTGGAATGGATAAATGTCCCATTTTTTTCCCCTGCCTCATTACCCCACTGTTCATATAGACCGTAACAAGCAAAATTATTGTGGAGAGGAAAGACTGAGAGGTGCCCTAGAAGTGTTTCCCAGTATGCTTTGCAAATTTGTTTTGTTCCCTTTCATTGGCCTATAAAGAGAATAGAATGAGGTTTATTATCTAAACACTGTGTGATTGACAGGTTGTAAATGATTATGATCAACAAACTGATGTGGGGGCAACAGTTTGTCTTTATTTGGTGCACATTTGAACTTTTAATGGCTGAACAGGCTGGTAGCTTGATCGTTGTTGACTTCCCGAGCTAATTAGGCAGCCCTGTCTTAGTTGTTGCCAATGGGAAGGTTTAGAGATTGATCCCCAGGGTCGTGATTTGATCACAACAATTGGCAGCTTGCGGGTTCGTTGACACAATCCTGTGCCTGTTGCCAGTTTACACTCAGGCAACGCCTCCAGAATCTTTCAGTTTGGCAAATCTTGTGTCTAGTATATGAACAAATCATGAATAAAGATTATCATCTACTTCTAGCCTTCAGTTTTGTTTTTAACTTGCCTCATTAACGTGTCCAATGTGATTTATCTTCCTCAGTAAGAAGCTCCTCTGGTCTGACTGAATAATAGTCTTTGCATAATTATAGGTGGGAAATAAATACGGATGTGTGCTCTTGTATATAACAGAGAATCATACATGTAAATTTATGATGGATAGCTGTGCGGAGTTGTAATTAAAATCGGACAGGAGTGATGAATCTTGCACGCTCTGACTGGAACCACAACAGAGCTTTTAATTGGCTGCCTGGACCAGAGAGTTGAGCTAATTGCTGAACTTGCAAAAAAGTGCCAGGGAACCAACTTTTAGAAAAACTGGAGCCGTGGAGCGAGCTCTCCACCGAATGCTGCTGGATGGTATGGCATGTTTAGAATCAGAGGTTGTCAGATAAATTGTTGCAACGGATTGACATTTTTAGCTCTTGTATTGTGATTCAATGATTTTTGCCGGTTTGCATTTTTTGAGATTAAAATATTTTATTTCCTATTCTTTACATTTTTGTGTTTTTTAAACTTTCTTTGATGTTCCTTTCTCATTGGTTAAAGTACACTGTAAATATGACATGGATTGCCTAATGCATTGGTCATACTTGGTCGCTATTTTTCTCATTGCAGAATGTCCAACTAGCTACAGTAGGTTTGTTTTTGTGTTCCCTCAGAGTGCCATCAATGTTTTGCTTGTGCATTAGAGCCATTAGTTTGAAATTGTTTTGAATCCCAAAGGACACATTTGTATTAAATTGTAATCAGCCGGAAAATCTATTTATCTTGTATCAGCAGTTTAGCAGCCAGATAATCGGATATAAAATCATAAAATGATATAAAAATGTTTGATGGCACATGTCTGAGGTATACTGCAGTATAAAAGCTTTTTGTGATTTTTACCATTTTCTATTCTATTCTATTCTATACTTTTCTATATTTTTCTATATTCTATATAAGATGCCTTAGAAACGCTGTAATATTAAGATTAATCCCTTATTTTTATGTTTGAAGGAAGCAGAAGATTTGTTAAATGGCTTTGACGGCCACATGCATTAAATCATAAAGGTGCCTTTAAGTGTATAATAATAGATCTAATTTATATTCCAAAGTACAGTAGAATAACAGCCTTGGTCTTCAGAGTGCTCCTAATTATTTGAACTTGCAAGCACACACACACACATACACACACACTGTATGTCATTGTATTATCTGCAGACTGACACACAGTGGGCGAGTGTGTTCTGTGCATTTAGATGCTCGGGAGAGGAGAGGCGAAGGAAGACAATAAGGTTGGCAGGGTGGCTGAAGACTCGCTCATTTTTCACTGAGCAAATGACACACTTAGTCTGGATCTTCTAGAGCCACAGTTAGTTTTTTTTTAAAAAGGCCCTTTTCTGCATTAATTACAAATATTCAAAAATCTCACTTCATCCTGGTGAATGAAAGGTCTAATTCAGCCATCACAACTTGATTTAGAGGGGCTGATAAAAAGAAGCGAGAGAGCACCTTGGATGAAACTAATTCAGTCTGAACCGTGAAAATTTTGCAAATGTGCTAAGAAAATTGCGTCCCCCGCCAAAAGGGATCAATTTGAGTGGACATGTTTCCCTCTTCATCCCCCACCTGCAGCTGTCAAAAAGCCCTCCTCTTTAAACACTGCTGCAGCGTTTGGCTCCTCTCATTGTTCCAGAGTCGGCACATCGGCTTGGTGATTTGGGAGAGAGTTCTGACCTTGGCCCAGACTTATCACTAATTAGACCCCATGTAATCCTGCTGAGCCAGTCAACAGCACCTGTTCCTCTGGATAACAAGGAGGGAACGCCTGCGTGAATGGCAACTGGAATCGGTTCTAGATTCTCCAGTGCTGCATTCCACAGCTAATCACAGCGTATGAGTTGTGTAGCCCGAGGCTCTGTGCGAATGCCAGCCCTGTGTTTGTGATCTCGAGCTGTGCATTATTCAGGCCCGATGAGAGGCTGCTTTTGTTGTGTATGCTAAGTATGGGTGAATTCTTGTGTCGTACATGCTTGCTGTCATTTCCTGACAGCGACCTTAAGTGTTATTCTTTGTCAAATAATACAACACAACCTGACTCTGATGACTTAAGATGGCTCCTTTTTTTTCTTCACATGAATGGTTTCTGTTCATCCAGAGAAACTTCTTAGTTCTCTGGAGTGCTGGAACTAAATCTTTGAAAATAACACTCAACACTCAATAATTTGAATTTTTTTCAATTAAGAGTTTGTTGACTCTGTTTTATAATTCCAAAACCATTTGTCTGGAAATGGTTGTCTGGATAACAGTGACCTTAGCTTTGTGTCATACATATGACATTCTACATCCTGTAATATTTCAGTCAGCTTGTTGTTTTATCTATTTAAGATGTTGATAAAGTGAAAGCAAAAAATAAGAATGTGTTGTTTGTGTATCTGATTATGGCAAATAATAAAATCTGTGTTTGGTTTTACTTGTGTGTGTGTGTGTGTGCGCGCTACAGGTGATGCAGGTGGTGAAAGAACAGATCACTCGTGCTCTTACGATCAAGCCTAACTCTCTGGATCAGTTTAAGAGTCGTCTGCAAAATCTGAGCTACACTGAGATCCTTAAACTTCGCCAGTCTGAAAGGATGAACCAGGAAGACTTCCAGTCCCGGCCCATCCTGTGAGTTTTCTGAAATATCCAGTTTTTGCAATAAGCAAATTTTGGACCATGTCGGCTGCACCAGTGTCTTACTCATAACTGAAAACAAGCTCTTAAATGAAATTTAAAATTCATTCGTTTAAGAGAAGTCTATTAAAGACTTTTCCAGCTGCATCACCATTTCAACTGGAATGTATGAGAACATTCTGGTGCAGTCAGATGTTATATTACAATTAATTCAAACTGTCCCTGTTGACCTTTTGAAGCTTATTAGAACTGAGATGTTGGCAATACCCCTCAAAATTACATGTTCTATAACATGGATCAGTCTAGTCAGTATTAAATGTCATATTGTCAGCTCACTGTTCAGAGAGTACGGTTAGCATGGTTCCCCGCATGCATTTCCTGTATGTGCTGGCTAGCTAAATTAATATAATATATAACAACTTGAAGACTATGAATTTCATGAACCCTACTACGAGGAGGGCCAGTTTTTGGTTTCCAAAAACCAAAAAAGTATGTGTCCTCTTTAACAAAATCAAAAATGTAAATAAAAGGATAAAACAAAAATCAAAGAGACCATTATATAATAAAATGCACAGGTATATATTTGAATCGTTCATTGTATGTACTGTGAAAGTCGGTGTATACAGATGGGTCAGTTCTTTAAACTGTGTGTGAGAATGTGTTGGGAATGTGTTCTATGTGAGATGTTCTGGTGTTTCTCCAGGGAGCTAAGGGAGAAAATCCAGCCGGAGATCATGGAGCTGATCAAACAGCAACGCCTCAATCGCTTGTGTGAGGGCACCTGCTTTAGGAAGATCAGCACCCGGAGGAGACAGGGTATAAATCTCACACAAACTTCAACATAATAAACATGGGCTTCTCCATTTTGTTCTGTTTTCAACGACCGCTATTCCATAAAGATTTTAGGGTATAGAGAGAGTTCTTTATACCCTGTCCTATCCTGTTAGAACAAGCAACACTACATTTAGTCAGTCAAGTGGTGGCATCTATGGCATTGCTGTGGGTACCTCCATCCTTGTTACTCTCAGACAGAGTTTCTGATTTTTAAATCACTTCATTGAATAGAACAATAAAGTTTTCTCCATTTGTATCCTGACAAACTGTTAAAAATATCTCCACATCCAAAACGACAGCTTTTATTCTCACTTAAACACACTTACATGTATACGTGGTGTGAATATTTTTATGACTGCTATTATTAAACTGACAGAATTATTTAGCAAGTGTGAGGAATAGCCTTGTCCGTTGCTGGGAGAAAGTACGAGGCCAATTTCAAACAAGCGCTAAGTGGTGGCGGTTGATAAAGCTTATGGCGCAGATTGGCGAGTTGAAGGATTGTGGAATGTAATATCGTCTTTTACGCGGCTAGCTGAAGAGAATGTCTGTCTGCAGAGCTAAGAGGGAGGTCTTATCAGTTAGCCTGGATAATTTAACACTCCTCAGACTTCTGCAGGATTAGATCATTCTGAGACAAGACACCTTGTCTGTCTCTTGCTATGTCTGCTGTCTCTCTTTTTCTCATTTGTTCTTCCTAATTTCCTTCCTTGAGATCTTCACCCCACCTCCAGTAAATCTCTTGCACTTCCTCGTGAAGTTTCACACTTAGCCTGTTTCATTGTCATCGTTGCCTGTCTTTTGTTACAAGCCTCATTTGTGTGAATGAAAATTGTTGACAGTTTTGTTCAGAACTTCATCTGACAGAAGCTGGTTGCAGTAAATAGGACAGACTGTAAGATGTGTGCAATCAAACTTTATTTAGCACTGTGACATTCAGATACGTTCTGCACCCATAATACCATCTTTAGAATGAGGTTCCCCTCAGGAGGCACCAAACATGAAGCCAACCGAATGCTGATATCTTTAATCTCCAGATAACCCAGTGTCATTTATTGCTTTTGTCAGTGCCCTTTGTTCTCAGAAAGCTTTTAAGACTGCTCTTACATGGTAGCAGAAAAGCACATTTTCACTTTTCACTGCCTTTTCGCTGTGACAGGTGCTACATTAACATTTGTATTCCCTGTTGTTCCTCCATAGCAGAGCACTCTCCTCATGACCATGAAAGCACTGCAGAGGTTGCCTGAGGCTAAGCAGAATAAAAAATGAATAGATAAAAAAACATTTTTTTTTTGCTTCTCTAAAACATTTTCAGTTTTTGTTGTTTGAGATTTAAATAAATTGTGACTATGCTGATGATCTGTTCTATGTAGCGGTTACCACAGGCAATAGCTCACACCTATACTTTAGATTAATTGTACACATTTTGTACATCTGTGCACTTAATAGATGTTGTTTAGAGAAGAGTCTTCATTATAGACAGGGTCCAAAATAAACTTCCTTCCACACCCGCTAATGATGGGTGAATTGAGAAAGTTTACAGTCATAAATATTTCAGTCATAAATATTTCCTGCTTTTATATAGTTTGTATTACTATGTATACACTTTCTCCTTGTATGTTTGTGGCAGTCAGCAGTCTCAATCTGTTTAGGAAACCCACCTGTCAGAAAATGTGAAAATCATTTGATTGATCTTTTGATCATCAGATTTTGTTTCTTAGATTTTCAAATATTTAGTTTCGACCTTTTATTTTGACTATGGAGGAAGAAAACCTCTAATGTTAAAATATCCAAAGTCATTACAGGACAAGATGACAATAAGATGTGAGATGTCTTCTTTAAAAGTCAGTTTATATGTATTGTTAATTTGATTTAAACTACGTATTATGTTACAGCAACAGCCAGCTGCCAATTTTTAGCACATGTTAATTGTGTTTTTCTGGTTATAGAGATATCAGGTCGCTCTTCCAGTACATCAAAATAACTCCCTTCCTGACCTACATTGCTCTTTCTCTCGACCCTAGTGTCTCTCTCTCGACCCCCTTGCCCCTTTCCCACCATGCACGTGGCACTGCACGCATTTTAAACCATTCTGCACATATCTGTTCTGACATCTCAGAATGGGCTCACAGATGGCTTTTGGCTGCAATATCCGCTGGTTGTTCATCACACATTTGTAGTGCTGAATAAACACCCAGTTGAGCTGGTTTGTTGGTAAGCTGAAGGTATAGAAAGTGAGAGATGATGGAACTGTTTACGACACACTTCTTATTCCTCAGGGTGTGAAGTGACACCCTGCGGAACAGTCTTCCATTCCACAAAGATTCCATTTTGCCAAACTGCTATTGCTAGCATTTAGGATCTGGATTCAGTAATCAGGGTCGAGTGCCAGCCATGACCATCTAAGCAATATACGAGCAGTCCTGGCAGTGAGAACTTCTGCCAGCTTTTCGGCATGGCACAGGAAGTATCAAAAAAGGGGTTGGAGAGATAGCTTGAGAGTCAATGGCTTTACCCAAAAAGCAACTAAAAGCCATCAAGCATCAAGCTTTAAATAGATTTAATACAATGAATATTAGAGATATTACACTATAAATAACTGAATCGCTCTTCTGTTTCTTCGCAGATAAGTTCTGGTACTGTCGTTTGTCACCCAATCATAAAGTCCTGCACTACGGGGATCTGGAGGAGAGCCCTCAAGGAGAGGTACCTCACGATTCCTTACAGGACAAACGTGAGTACAGCCTGCATTCCGATCATGATGTAACGGATTCACTTTATTAAGATAGGACTGAGATGGCCACGCCCATTCTTATGAATCATTCTTTGTTCCTTGTGGCAGTTCCTGTGGCCGATATCAAAGCTGTTGTCACTGGTAAAGACTGTCCACACATGAAGGAAAAGGGAGCTCTGAGGCAGAACAAGGTGAGTCCTTTTGTGGGGAAGGAGAGCAAAAATGCTCTTGAATATCAAAAGATCAAATTTTCCTTTGATGCGCTGGTGGGTGGCACGGTGACAAAGGATCCATTAGTTATGCCTTGTAGCTCTGTGAGTAATGATATATCAGCTCGCTTCAGTTTCAAAGTCACCCTTTCTTCTTCCCACAGAACAAAGCAAACGATGTCAAGCAAAAAATGTATGCGACGACTGTAAAAAATGACTCCCTGTTGACAAAACTTATTAAACTTGAGGACGGGATATTGAGTCTCGCAACAGTCTGTGGAACGTTTTAGCACAGCCATAAGGTCGCTGGATCCCTTCGGTCCTGATGTTCAGCTAACACTGACACCAGAAATAATGTGCATCGCTATACTGCTGCTGGAAAGGACAGTTTTATTACTTTAGTTCAGCTTTAGTGGTAAGATTGGTTTCAGGAAGAAGTTGACTTGGGAAATGATGAGCACTTCTCTGAAGTTATCAGATCTTTGAATGGAAAGGCCTGAAGCGTCGTGGGCAGCGTGTCAGGGGTCAGCGATGATTTTGTCTGCTGTCTTTTTGGATAGGAGTTGATGGAGAGTGGCTCTCATCTAAGGATCATTTAGTCTGTTTAGATGATGCGTTGGAGTTTCATCATGTTTTGTAGATTTGTTCAGAGCCAAACTATTTATGAATGATGAGGTCTGATTCTATAAAGGCAGAGAATAACTACACCAGTATGTTTGTATGGTACAAAAGAGTCTTCTATGCTTGATCATCAAAGAATTTATTTAAAATTCTAGGAAATTAATTGTTCCCAAAAACTTAAGGGTCTCCACCCTGGTGTTATTGAAGCAAATTGAGTTATTTTCTTAGACACAACATTTGAAAGTTATAAAGATACACAGAATGCTCAAATGTGCAGTTACCAGCTCCAGTGCTGATTGTCAAAAAGGTCGAGATATGCTTACACAGCCTCACACAGGCTGTGTTTCCTATTCATCAGAAAATCAGTAATACACCAACAGATGAAGCCTGGCACAGCCACCTGAGACAGATTGGGTTGTAGAAGTAGTTGCAGATAAATAAAAAAAACTGGCTGAATATTGCTTTATTTTGGGGCTATGTTCTTCACAGCAAGAGATGTTGGCTCTGTGAACAGGCCTGGGGGTCTTAGGAGTGTTGACACCTATCAAATGTCCCTTAAAAGGTTGATGACCATCTTTTAAGAGCCGGAGACTTGCGCTTCAACGATTTTCTGAAGGATTCATATGAATTTCTAACATTTTAAGTGTTCTAGCCAAACTTATTTGCAGCATACACTGGATACCTCCCCTGACAGCTACCCCAAATACATCTACTGTTTACTGTTTAGAGTCTGTGAAATAAAGGTATCTCATTACAGGGAAGTATTGATGCACTTCCTGTTTATTTCATTTCACCGCTGTCTCTTGGTGCCCAGCAGTGAAGACCAATATACATATACACACACCAACACAAAGACGCCAGATTGGACCATCTGCTGTTGTAATATGTTCTGAGAAGATCTGCAAAAGTCACACAGTAGGAGGCACACAAACACAGCAGCAACATTAGCATTTGACAGACGGTGTCAATTCTCTCTCCTTTAGGAGGTCCTGGAGCTGGCTTTCTCTGTCCTCTACGAGTCTGATGAGTATCTAAACTTCATTGCCCCTGACAAGCATGAGGTGAGCAACTGCCAAACGCAAGCTAAAAAGTGGAACTTAAATCTCAGTAGTGTGATTCAAACTTAGTTCATTCTCTGGTTTAATGCTGTGTCATCTGGCTGTTTTTCAGTACTGCGTGTGGACAGATGGGCTGAATGCACTGCTGGGGAAGGAGATGACCAGTGAGTTCACTCGCTCAGACATGGACACTCTCCTCAACATGGAAATGAAGCTCCGCCTCCTGGACTTGGAGAACATCCAGATCCCTGAAGTTCCTCCCCCCATTCCCAAAGAGCCAAGCAATTATGATTTTGTTTATGACTGCAATTAATCCCCCTTCACTGGACTGACTTGATTTTAATTAAATACCTACTGGAAGAAAAACTTAAAAAAGGGACAACTTTTTACTTCTAAAACTTGGCTCACTGTGGCACCTCATGGTGCCACAATGGATTTGCTGAACTTAATGGACCTGGCTTGCAAGGCCTATGCACCATCTGGTCTGGCTGAAGAACCATGACACACAAACTGGTCCTCAGGTCCTAAAACACTCTAGTCCTTCAAACGGTTACAACAGCCCACCTGCTCTGTTTAAATTGTTATTTGTCAAAAGAAATTTGTGTCATATAATTCCAGGCTGTTCGGAATGCAATGCTTCCTGTTGAGTTTGTGGAAAGTCTGGGGCAGGGGTGCACAACCCTGCTGCTGGCGATCTGCCTTCCCTGCAGAGTTTAATTCCAATATGGATTCCAGGCTTTCATACATTAGACTGTAAATTTCTAGCGAACTGCAAGACTTTGATTGGTTCCGATTTTATTAGAATATAAACTCCACAGGAAGGTCGATTTCAGAAGCAGGGTTAGACACCGATAGCATGTAGTATGTTTCTCATTCCAACAAGTGGCAGCTAACCAACATCAAGGAAGAAACGCTAGTGTTAGCATAGCCCAAGTTTGTTCCTATTTCTTCAAGTATCCTATTCATGCCTCATACACGGTAGACTGTTAAATTAAATAGGCAGCTTCATTTAAGAGGTTGTCTTTTTGTTCTAAACCATACCTGCTTTGTGCATACATTGTTATCATTATCTAACTATAACACAGGCGTGTAGATATAGCTACTTTCCTCACTTGACAGCAACCAGACTCATGGCAGACTGCTGTAACATTCCAAAGCAATATTAAGCTTCTGTTTTTGTAAGCTGGTACCGTATAAACTTTTGTGATATTTGTGGTTGCTGCCATGTAGTCAGTATTATACAATTTTTTTGTGTTAAGGAATCTTATTTTTCAAAGGCTTTAAATTAATTAGAACTTTCATGATTAATTTAATTTAAGATTGTGGATATTATAATTAAAAAAATCAATTTATTTTTCCCCCTCAGATGTTTGTTACAGGTTTAAGAACTCAACATCCTGCTGTTTACATTAAAGATTGATTGTTGATTTCATCATTTCATCATATTGTCTTTATACAATGCCTAACCTTACAATTTTAGTTTATATTTTTAATTTTTTTAACAGAAAATTCTTGTCTGTTTTCATCCACAAACTCAATCTTTTTACTTTTTTTTGTAAATTTGTGGTTCCCATTTTAGTGAGCAGCAGTATTAAGACGAGTCTTTCCATTTTGCTTAAATTATACACTTTTGGCTCTATGGTATTAAGGTGAAGGTTTACTACCCACAAACACAATCACTGCCTATGGCAGCATTCTGCCTCAAAGGATTGACTCCCACACTGAGCTGAGGATATAATAGGGCATCTCTGAGTGATTTTCACAGCTCTGTGGGAATAACAGGGCCA
>JAZGTI010013091.1:0-15145 GCA_036877585.1 Botia kubotai
CCACGAAGAGAGAGGCTGGCGGCTATGTGAGAATGCTGGAAGATGATGCTTTCTGTTTTTTCCTGGCCCTCTTCCACAAAATAATGCCACATGTGTACATGCTGTATAACCAGCTGCAGAAAAGGAACATCGATTCTGTCTACATCTCAGGAATCATCCAGAGATTCATTGAAAACATGCAGGCTATCAGGTAAGCTATGCATGTATGCACAGTGTTACCAAATGTTAATTCTCCAAATGTTAGTTAATGCAACTACAATTGTTTATTGTTCATGTATGTTATAGTTCATTTTGAATTGACTAACGTTAACAACTTTATTTCAAAATGTACCAAAAATAAAATTAACACCAACATAACATCAACTATTATTAAATGCTGTGGAAGTATTGTTGATTGTTAGTTCATGGTAACAATTAACTAATGTTAACAAATGGAATCTTATTGTAAAATGTTACTGGTGCATACAAGTCATGTTTGATAGATCCAAAGTTTGAGGTCCAGTTTACTAGGCCTTACACTAGGTATGCTGGGTATGCACTGATTATCATATTTGGACATACTCCTTATTTGGCATGTTGTTCTTGCATATTTAGACACAGAGCTGCTGGACTGCATTAAACCTCACCTTCCCCAAGGACTTCTTGAGAGAATCCCTGCCACCAAATCTATTCCACTTTATGTAAAAGTAAAGGATGTTTTTGCTCAAAGACCCTCAACCAATCAACTTTTTGGTTCCCTTTAGGCAGCTTCATCTTCTAAAAAAAAAAATGTGTGGATTGCGTTTAACCACTTAACAAAGGTCTTCATGCATTTTATAGTAGTCAGTCCAAACATGGAAAACTCCCTCTCTAGAGAAAAATAATGGTCAAATATAACTGCAAGCAGTGATGCGAGCCAAGCCCTAAAGGGGCTTTTAGCAGAAACAGAACATACATGAAAAACAGACTGTTCTGAAATACAGGTGAGAATAAAACTCATTCAAATGAAAAGTTCAGATGAGAACGAACACAGAATGAACAATAAAAATATTTTTTTGTTTAGTACCCACCTTACCATGTAAAAACATACTACACAACTTTGTGTCATATATGCTGTATTGTCATACATTGTGTTGATTTCAGACCACATTCTGAAAGGTTCTGGCCTTACAGCTTAAGTTGCACCACTCAGCTGATGTACAAGTTCCAAGCTGCCAAGGAGAGCTTTTGAGGCACGAATGAGCATAGAAAGGCATTACTTAGCATGTCAATGGTAAGCTAACTTAGCTGCTAACATAGCTTAGGGTCAACACAATAGCTGAAAAGCTACATTGAAAAGATAGAAAACTGGTAAATATGCTAGCCAATTAGCAAGCTAAGCTAACTAGCATAAGAGAACAAACTTTAGAGATCTATTTCTCAGGAACGGTAACAAATACCAAAAATCTGTTTGTAACAGAGACGCTGAGGCGTGAAGATCCATCTGCAGCACCTTTATCCGTGTCGAGTAACAGGTGAGAGTCACATCCAGCAAACAGTAGTATAAGAGACTAGACAAAGACGTAATCGATATAACAGGTGTGGGTCGAGGCAGGCAGCAAACAATCATCAACACAAAACAGGCACAGTTTAGGGAAAGCAGCAAACAATGAAAAAACCATAGACAATCCAAAAACGTAACAAACAACAGGTAAAGAACGCTCTTAAATGCATGCGAAAGGCAATACAAGACATCGCAATGAGTCCCTAGCGATAAATAGTCCCGCTAATGAGCGACAGGTGGCAAACAGGAAGTAATCAACGAAGGTACGTGGAAACATGGGAGTTGTAGTCCGAATTGGTTTAGTATTCTGGCGAAGGCTCCCTCTGGTGACGCGGAGGGGGAGGAGGGGGAGCCTCCTCCGTAACATTGTTCAATCAGTTCCGTGGGGCTCAGTCCAAAGATCATCTAATCAGATTTTGGACAAAATTCATAATGTAATGAAAAACTGATTCTCATACACTTAAATAACAGATAAAATGATGGAAAATGACAAACATTTAATCAGTTCTCGCCAAAACCAGAGCTGACGGATTTGACATGACCTAAGAAATCCATAGACACCAAGATTGTGATTTTTCTGACAAACGTTTCAAAAGTTACAAACAAAAATAATCATTTTTTAAATCTTGTGATGTTGTTAAGAATGTCGAAACAAAGAAAAAAAATAATCTTCAGTCATTTCTGTGCAGCTCGGTCCAAAGATCATATCAGCCAATTATCATAAGAACTGGTCAAAATCTGCAGGAGTAGCAAAAAAATCAGATTTTTGTCATTTCCATAATTGCCACTGTGGTATTGGGTGGAATCTGTAAAGATATGGAATGTGATGATCATGATGATTTTTTGTAGATCAAAGGGGTCAAAAGTGACAACCATTCGAAAAGTAAATTTTTCAACTGGTGGTGGCCCTATAGAGTTTGTCCAACAGACCCCACAATTGGTACTCCTACAGCCCCTTTGGGGCTTGGCCCCTAATGAGCAGCAATTTAAAGCAATAACTTAAGGTGTCATCACATGTATAATAAGCAAACCAATACTCTCTTCAAATTACAAGTGGAGTAAGTGGATAACCTTGCACTCAACTTTTACTGCACAAACTTGATAAGCAGGTGATTAAGTTTAATTTGATTACTCCTTTACTCCACTCCCATAAGCTGTTACAGACTAACTTTCACTTTTCGCACAGCTTGGTGACATGAAAAGGTTGAATTTTTTTGTTAGCGGACAGGACATAAAAAAGGTAATGGGGAATTTTAATTGAAACTAAGATGTTTATAGAACTGATGAATAAATGCAATACAACACATGCACAAATTGTCAGGTTTGTTCCATTTGCAGAGTATTTTAACAGCATGATTTGAGACTTTGGATTATACTGCACCCTTATTTTAAATTTTCATTTTCCTGAGATATAGGTTTATAACCTTATCCCTGCGATGAAGTGATGATCACAAACATACGCATGCAGACTTGTCTGATGTTATTGTATATACCTTCACCTATGGCTTTTAGGGTACTTTTAGGGTATATACTTTAATTATTAAACATTCAAAGAAACAAAAAATAGTGACAGCATTTATAGTTTAGATTTAGCATTCCAAAAATTAAGAAGTTTCCATGGACTTCCAAATGGCTAATATATATTGACAAAGACTTTTGTAACACAAACTTAATTTACTTAAACATTATTTGTTGTACTAAATGTTTCATTTTTCAGAAAGTTATAAGAAACTTTTTGTAAGAAATTACAGACTGCCTCTAAACAGATTCCACTTCAACATAGATAGTTGAACAAGCTCATCCCCCAAATAGGTTTAATTATCATAGAATTCATTTTGGTCTCCACCACATGTAGAAAAACACCTAAAAGGATATTCAATCAATTATAGTACAGAAGCGGCAGTAAGACATCAAAAACCAACTCTGATCAAAGGGACATTTGTTTAGACCTGATATCACCCCACCATTTAGGTGGTTACACCTACAGGCCTAACAATGTTCGAATGGAAATGATCACTTCTATTGTTAGCCTCAATTTAAATCTTATTCACATCACAAGTGTGAAAACAGGGCATGACCAGTGTCTAAAGCACAAATCTAAAAAAGACAATGAACTTGACATTGGTTGGTGACAGCTTATGATGTCACTAAAAGTGCAACAGAGAGTATATAAGGCACCTGTAGAGTACATCATCTACTACATCTAAAGATGTGCACAGAAATTCCTGAAGCATGGCAAAGGGATGCAGTGTCTCGTTCTCCTTCTCAGCGAACCATGGTTATATGCGTAACCTAAGACATTCCCTTTCGAATGGGAACTTGCACTGTGTCCCCTAGAGGACACTATGGGGAACAAAATACCCACTCTACAGTGCTGAAAGAATAAGTCTCTAATTGGCTGACATAAGTTAACACCTCAAAGAAGTCCCCATTCCTGTGTGAGCGCCAACGGCTGCCACTGAATATAGCTCTAAGAATAGTGGCCTCAGTATAATGACTCTCTGAAGTGAGAGAACACTTGACCTATTTCTACACTTAAGACAGCTTTCCAGGAAGCTTACAACAAACCTAACAACTCAAGCAGGGTTCCAGAACGCGTAGCCTTCAGCAGGACGACTCTCTAAAGGTGAGAAGAGGCCTAGAATTGGTCTACAAAATAGAGGAATCCAAGAAGGCTCATCAGGGGCTTAACAACTTGACACTACCGCCTGATAAGGTTGTACAGGATAGAGGCTTCTGCAAAAACTGCTCTCCAAGCAAGAGGGGCCTAACTACATCCTACGCTAAGAAAAGCTATTAAGGAGGCTCACAGAGCCTACAACACTACTGCTGCTAGGCGGAGCTCTGAGGAGTGAAGACCTTGGTAGGTCAACTCTCTAAAGTGAGAGGAGGCCAGCAAAGCTTCAAGCCCAGGACTAAGGAGGATCATAGAGAGTCTGCCACTCAGTACCATTGTTAACTGAACTCTAAGAACAAAGTCCTTGAGAGGAGTCCTGGCAACATTCCACATTTGGGAAAGCTTCTGACGAGGCTCGCAGATAGCCTAACAACTTGCCCTTCAGAGCAAAGAAGGCTCAGAACGAGCCTAGCAACCTGATATTTCACCTAACTGAGCTCTAAGGACAAAGGCCTCTACATAATGACTAAGCAAGAGAAGGCCCAACTACATCCTACACTCAGGACAACTCCCAAGAAGGCTCGCAGAGAGCCTAACAACTGATCGCTATCAGCATCGCTATTTAGACAGAGCTCTGGGAAGCAGAGGCTTTAAAAACAACTCTCTCTAGTGAGAGGAGGCCTAGCAACACTTAAATCAGTAACCAAGGAGGCTCACACAGAGCCTAACAACCTAACATTGCTACTTAGCCAAGTTTAGGGGATGAAGGCCTTGACTGTCCAAAGAGGAGGCCTAATTATGCCCTAAATATAAATAGCTATTAAGGAGGCACATAAAGCAACCTAGCAACTTGATGCTGCTGTCTAGGTGGAGCTCTAAGAAGCAGAGGCCTCAAGAAGAGCGCTCTCTAAGCGAGAGGAGGCCTAACAACACCGCTTTGTAAAGGTAGTAGCCAGGGAGGCTCGCAGAGAGCCTAACAACCTAGCACAACTGCCTGGCCGAGCTCTAAAGACAGACAGCTCAGTACAATGACCCACAAAAGCAAGAGAAAGCCTAACTCAGGACAGGTTCCTAAGAAGGCTCAAACAGAGCCTAACAACTCGGCTATAGGGGAGAAGGAGAGGGGAAGGAGGCAGATGTCATTTTGCCTCTGGGACCTGAGAACATGGAGTGTGTTTACTCTGGATTACTTTCCTGAGATCTCTAGTTTTCCTTTTAACATCGCTCCTTCTCTGTGCTCTAGTCCTTGAAGGAGGTATCTCTGATCCTCAAAGCAGGACTGACCAGACCCCTCTGAGGTCTGAGGCGTGCACCTGTAGAAAAATTCAAATTAAGAACCGTGGAGTGGGCCCTGGTTTCTTTAACTGCTCAACCATTGTCTCAACAGATGAGCCAACGAGCCCAGGAGGCAAGACTGTCATGTCACGAAGGTTCGTCTGATTCTTTTTGATGAGAGTCATATTTAGCTAGAGATGTCTCTCTGAGATCGACCAATTGTGGCAGCAGTTTGTTTGGTGGCCCAGACAGCCAAATCTGTAGTGCAGTCCAGCTCTTCTACTGCTTTAGGGGAGCCCCTTGACTTGGAGGCCCCAGAGCTGCCTGACATTTTGCAATACACGCTCTGCCATTCAAATTTGAGGTCACATGAAACAGTTTGGTTGACAGAAACAGAGCATATGGATGCCTCAACCATCAAGAGATAGCTGACCAACATCTCTTTCTGGGGGCATCCGCACATAGCCATGTTCCTGCATCCCCTCAACATCAGCATAATTCGCATGTTGAAATAAATGGATACAGGACGAATATGGTTTGCCCAGGATTTCTTCACACAGGTGTAAATATCTGGGAGAACAGAAGTTTCATACGAGCTGGGTGGTTATGTGCAGATAAGAAACTCCTGTCCAAATGGCCATGAGCAACCTCACACTTTTCACAGTTCCACTGCAGATCTAATCCACAGCATGCAACATAACCGCGAACAACTCGTCATATGCAGGGCAGGTGAGCTTCATCCCGCTCGTCATGACTTGAAGCCAAGAGCACACTCACTGCCGGATCAGATGATGGAAGCGATATTGCATCATCAGCCTGTGGAGAATGAGAAATATCTCATTCTGCAAGTTTCCTCAGCTGCAGAGAGGATTGTCCTAATTTGCTCAAAAAAAGGGACAAACAAGAGCAGACTTTCTTTATAGAGAAACTCTTACAATGCACACAAACAGCCCCTTGAGAACTGAGCAAGCATGTTCTTTGCCATGTGTCCTCAGGTGTCAGATAGCACGGACACGAAGGAACCTAAAGCATTTAGAACTTAAGCTTTCCATAATTCGCCTCAAGGCACATATGCAAAAACTGTCCCCTGAAGCCATTGTCACCTTTAGATTCATGCTTCAGACACCGGTCATGCCGGAGGCATTCCCCATAGTCCTCTAATTGACACAGTGCAAGATCCCTTTTAAAAAAAAACCTAGTTTCAAGAACAGTATAAAGTCTAAGCTCTTAAACTTTTCTATGTTCATTCTGACTCCACTGAACCCTGAGTGCTTAATGAACTTTGTTACTGTGACATTACACTAAACTTATTCTTCAAGAGTGAACAACAATGTCCTTATCATTTTTTTACATTTTTAATCTACCACAATGACCACTTAAAAAAAAGCGTCTGCACACATATGTAGGCTGTTATCTCCCTTCAATTCCAAAGTACATTTGAAAGATATCAGCACATCCCTTGTTATTAAGGAACTGATAAAGCTGTCCAAGGTCCATGTGATTTCCTCTGTTTCCGTGAGGGTCAAAAATCACTTCATTAAAGCCAGTAAATTTGCGAAGGGGGTCAATTCTATCTTCTGTCCAGTTGTTGTCAGGAGGGACATGCTCTCTGTGCCGAATCATTATTCTCTTCCATGTTAAAACTTTCACCCTGGTGAAAAGAAAAAAAACTTTTGAAAAATCAGATATTAGGCAAAATATATAGCAGAATTGTGCAATTTCATCATTTCAACAACACACAAGACGAACTGCATTTGTGAACCATCATTTAATGGCTCACCTTATACAGTAGCTTACAGCTGTAAACACAAAAGCAGCCAATTATAAAAGCTTTATATAAGAGACCCAAAAAATTAAATTCTCATCCTTATGTCATTCCCAACTTGTATGACTTATGAGTTTTTGTATACAGAAAATCTACATGCCACTTTGTTCATATACTGTATTGACAGTGGAAAGAGATTTCAGGCTCTAAAAATAAAATGGTATTTACATTTACATTTATGCATTTGGCAGACGCTTTTATCCAAAGCGACTTACATTGCATTGTACTATACATTGTATAGATATGGTATAGATATGAAAAATGATGTAGGTAGACTTGTAACAACAAGTCTTATGGTAGGGGCACACCAAACCAATCTCAAAGAACTATCACTGAGGAAAGCCGACTGTGGCATCACCTGCATCGAGGCAAAAAAAGTTGCACTTGAACACACTGAGCAGTCAATGGCAATTAGCACCTTGTGCTTGCATGAGAGAACATAACTCTCCCATACCAGTAGGTGGCAGCAGTCTGTATTCAGCATTCAAACAGGAAAACCAAAAGACCTAGAACTGTGGATATACAAGCCAGCAGCTGATAACTGTACTGATAAACTGTATACCTTAAAGCACTGTAAGTCATTTTGGATTAAAGTGTCTGCTAAATGCTTAAATGCAATCTAAATACAAGCAAAGCTTGATTATACCATTGTTTACACCAGCTGTGCTCATTACTGATGAATTTGTGTAGCTTTTTCAATCACGTCTGGTAAGCTGCAAATGGCACTGGCATTGTTAGCCCTGTCATAAATGACACGATTGACGTATCCGTGCAGTCCCTCTTCAGTTTTTTCTCGTGCCTTTATTTGCTAAGATGAACAATCAATCTCCACCACCATTTTTGACATGCAGAATCAGACAAAAACAGCTTCACAACTAGTCTAGCTGTCCAACTAGTCAAGGGTGCGGAACACACAGACAAAACTAAAGCTGATCGACATTCAAAAACCACATTGACTGATGTCAAACAGCTTGGTGTGTCCTGGGATTTGTTTTCCTTTAAAAGCCCATCATTTGATTTTGTTTTCAATTTGTTAATGTTTTAAATTTCAATCAATACCTCCCCCAGAACTCATCGCAGGCAGACTGCAGTCCCTCCACACACACAATACCAGGTTTTCCTGGCATACTGAACCCAGAGAGGTTGAGCTCCTTTGACCATTCCAGAATATTTTTCCTCTTGATCTTGTTGTAAATGTGATGACTGTAGATCCAGAGTCTGGTGAAGGATTCTTTTGACTGCATCAAGACACTTTCCTTCTTGGGCTCACTGAGGGGGGCGATTTTAGTGATGTATTTTTGTGCATTGTCTTTGATCCACTGTACAGCAGACAGAACACACACTTCACCACAGCAGTTTTCAGACAGGTAGCCACTGAGATCAGAGTGAAGTTGCAATTGCTGCGCTCTAGTGAGCTCAGGGCATCTATAAAGGATGAACAATTACAATAGTCAAAAAATTCTAAAGGAATCCTATTGCATTTTCTATAACTTTGAGACAATCTTAAAAGATCCAAGCAGGATTGTTTTTTAACATTATTCCAACAAACATAAAAACAATATCTTGAAAAGTCATGACACAGTGAAGCCTTTGTACAGAAAAACTGGAACTTATGTTAATAATAATGTACAAAAGCATTCCAGGGTGGAAGAAATGTGGCAGAAGTTAGACCAAGATGGGTGTGACATGGGGGGTGTAACATTTAAATAATTACAGTTAATTTGCACCAAATTCAGATTTGTAATGATTATTCCTGTGAACCAATTTATAAGCTCAACTTTATTTACATTTAATAATAGATTTACTTTATAATAAAACCCTACATCCCATTATAATCCCCATCCCTACATCTGCCACTGTCACCTCCAGTACACTGAGGCATTTTTCCCTTTCCCTACAATTTTGTCTTAAGCCCTGACAGATGCATTATCTGGTATGGTACGTGACATACTAACCAGGTTGATGGATAGGGACAAACGCATCAATGGCAATGAGAAGCAGGGAAATGTACACACTGTAAATCTGCAAATTATGTCTGTGCATAACAGAACTATGACTATCCATAAAGTATATTATATATATATATATATATATATAAAATTACATATTATATTAATAAATAAATATTTACAAAATAAACAAAGATTAACATCCACTAGTATCAAGTATGAAAGATATCTCAAAAGGAATCTTGTACAGTATGCACCTTACAATTCCTTACAAAAAGATTACAATCTAAACATTTGTAAATACCTGACAGTGATCTCTGGCAACACTTTCGGGTAATTAGTTGGAAAAGTGCACGACAGTGTAACGTTCACCTGACAAGAACAAAAATTAGATTATAAATCAATGAATAAATATAGCTGCAAGCAGCAATTACTGGGGGTTCAAGTGCTTTACAACATTTTATCTAATCTTAATAAAGTTATGTTACTTAGCAATAGTTTTATACTCCATATGGAAATGCAAAGACATTTTTTTTTAAATATTATACATGTTTAAAACATTCCCTGTAACCATTTCTACAAAACCTTTATAGCGGGAACAGCATGCATGGTCATATATGACAAATACTGTAATTAATATACAACATATAATATATAAATCAAACAAGTCAAATGTCTAATTTAAATGCCAATATTTTTAGTTTTATTAAAGTTTTATTATGTATTTCTAAGCAATAAATATTTTTGCAGAGAACTATGCGTGACCCTGGTGAACATAAACACTTAAAATGCAATGGATAATTTTTTAAATCATGTTGCTTACTGAAGATCCACTTTTCTTTCAACTTCACTAGTCTGTGAAATTGCGCTTGACTATTTTAGTTAAAAATAACTAGTATAACAATACTACATGAAACACAAAAGCATATTACTGCATTACAGCTTGTTAGTTAAAGGTCAGCAAAGATAAAATTGGAATTGGAAGTGGAATTGACTGCCGCTTCCAGTCAGGTGTTGTTAGGTTCTAAGAAAATGTGTTGTCTTTATAAACAAAATATTCTTGAACTTTGGCACATATATGTTTATTTGCAAACTAATAATAAAACTCAGAAAACATTGTATGCATTTTATGGTCATTCAAATGAGGTCCTAAGCATTTCAACACTGATGGCACATGAGGACTTAAAATGAATTGTGACTCCCTCTATTGGACAAAATACAGAACTACTGCCTTCATCAAAGATGAAAAGGTTTATCTTTTAACATTTGCTGTTAGCTCCCATTTCATAAAACATAAATGCAGCTTGTTACCTCAGAATGTCCTATTTTCCAGGTAAAAAGTATTTAAATCATAATATGCACCCAAACACTACAGCACCATCACCACAAGGAGCTTCTCTGAAAACATTGCGTAGTGGGCATTTGCATTTAACTCTGTAAATAATAGTAGAGTCCATTTTAACTGGCACTTCCTGTTGCCAGTTGGTGGCGCTATAACTGTGACAATAGTCATAGTGATGTCATCAGTCCATAACACCAAACGTATTTCTCAAGTTAGATGGAAATCACTCAATGCATGCATAAACTCAAGAGCGTAACAATAATAATAATAATAGTAATAATAAATATAGCTGCAAGCAGCAATTATGGCCAAGCCCATAAATGGCACTATTAGGAGCATTTTTGGACATCTATGAGACTGAGAGAAAAGATTTAGTAAAACCCATTAAATAAAACACAGGTCCGTTGCATATGCATGCTGACAAATTTGTTGACATGGTACAAAATAATTAATTGGCAGGTGTTTAAAAATGGCTGCTGAATAACTTTTTCCATTACACATATAATTTGAAATGTCCCATTTTCAATGTTTGCAACTGTCATAGCACGACCTATTGTCCAAATGCTACAAAATCGCATGCTTCGTGATCAGCTGATGTTTTGTTTAGAAATATAGACTTATTGGTACACTTGGACATGCCCCATTTCTGAAACGGCCCTATTATAAAGCTTTCCAAATGTGAAAGTTCAACTTTTTTGATAATTATTCACCTAGAGAGTCCGGAGAATTGTACTGCCCTGGTTTTATTGAGGTTGACTGAAAAACCTAGGACCAGCAAAAGAATCTAGAAAATATTTGAAGACTGGTTTGATTGACAGCAGTGGTTCTAGAGGCAAAGTTGTTCAGAATTAGGAGTTCCAACACATGATATTAATATTTTGATTTGTCAACCAATATAGCTCCCTCCGGTAGCCGATTTATTTCCACATTTTACAGAACATTGGGGTCATGAGTCAACCATGGCCATCAAGTTTGGTTCCACTCGGCCTTCATTAACCTTGTCTAATGGGTTCTCAAACATGAAATGAAAATGGAGATATACATTTTGTTCGTCTTGAGCCAAAAAGTCCAACAGTATAAGGCACTTGTAGATACAACAAACTGTAAAGAAGTTATGCGCATTAACACGTTTTCAAATGCTGTAGCTTGAGCACTTTGTGCTTAAACCCCTTCATGCTTGAAATCTTAATTACAATAGGGTTTCAGTTCGTGCTTGAACCCCTAATAATCATAATAATTACAATAGGGTTTCAAAGCTTCGCACTTGAACCCCCCAAAAAAATCTCTACAATTATGCTTTCAGCACTTTATGCTTGAACCCCTAATAATAATGAGCAATTACTCCTCTATTGTGGGTCTGCATGAGCACGTATATGGGGTGATGTCTAGGGTTGAAGAGACGCTCTCTCTCACCCTCTACGCCAGCCTACGCAGGCCTCACAGCCAAAGAGGACCGTGTTCTCATCTTTTTGAGAGAAAAAGAACACTTTATGCCAGCAGCAGCATACTGGTCCCTGTGCACACCTTCCTATTATGCCAAACCCCTCTTGAAGTTCCCAGTGGGAGCTTCTACTTTCCTCACCATCTCAAGTTTCAGGGGGTGGGGGGTATACTCTCTCTGACTTCCTGGCAGCGTGGAAACTTCTGCCCGGTTTGTCCCCATGGCTGTTAAGAACAGTCGTGAGAGGGTACAGAATTCAATTTGCCTCCTGTTCTCGTCGTTTCAACGGCATTTTACAGACTGTGGTGGTAGGTCTGTAAAATGCTGCATTTAGAGGCTGTTAGGTTTCATGGCAGCAGCCAATGTGATTCTGATGGGTTTGCTGCACATGAGACCGTTTTAGCTCTGGCTGAAGATGAACGGGTTTTATCCGAAAATACACCCACTAAACCTTTTCTATGTGGCTCAGACCCCGGTTTCTTACTCTGGGTCCCACTCTAGGAACGTTATGCCATCACAGGATTCTTATGACAGACGCTTCCATCGCGGGCTGGGGTGCGGTTCTAGATGGCGCACCATCCGTGGTCAGTGGGAGGACCCTTATCTCTCCTGGCACATAAGCTGTCTGGAAATGAGGGCAGTGAAGCAATGAAGTGCTGAAGCACTTCCATTCACACCTCAAGGGCAAACACGTCCTAGTCCGAGCACGTCCTTGGACAACACCACAGTGGTCTCAAACTTGAATCACCAAGGAGGACTACATTCGTGCCCCCTGTTCAGGTTGGCACAGCAGATTCTTCTTTGGGCAGAGACCTTCATCAGAGTGATGTATATCCCAGGGCATGCAAATCTGGAAGCAGATATCCTGTCAAGGCAGGGTCTGAGAATGGGGAATGGAGGCTCCATCCACAAGTGGTGCATTTCCCTCGATAGCCTTGCTCCCAGGAGTCCTAGCCAGGGTTCGCCAGGAGTGAGTTATGTGACTGACATGTTCGTGGCTAGCAGACATGGCGATGGAACCTCTATTGGGAGACACCCCCTGGTGTCTCATTTTCTGCATGGTGCCAGATGGCTGAGGCCTTTCTGTCATACGCACATCCCTTATTGGGACCTTACCGTAGTTCTAAGGGGTTTTTCTTTGGCTCCATTTGAGCCTCTACAGTCAGCCCATTTGAGCATTTGAAGGTGGCTCTACTTTTAGCTCTTTGCTAAAAGTGTGGCTCTACATTGCTCAAAAGCTCTTACCTTGCTCGCATATCTCACTGGACCACAGATGATATTACCCTGGCTTATGAGCTTCACATTGTTTCACAGCATCTGGGGCAGGCTTTCCCTCACTGTGGCACAGTGGATATTACTTCCACCCCAGGCCAGATCATGCGTAAAAAAAAAAAAAAGTTGTGGCCTACTGGTTAGTGAGTCGGGCTTGTAATCAGAAGCTTGCTGGTTCAATTCCAGCGCTGGGGGGTAGCAACTGAAGTGCCCTTGAGCAAGGCACCTAACCCCCGATTGCTCCCTGGACACAGTAGTGTGCTGCCCACTGCTCCAGGTGTGTGCGTGTTCACGACTTGCAGTGCGTGTTCACTCACCAGTGATGGGTTAAATGCAGAGGTCACATTTTGGGTATGGGTTACCATATCTGACAAATAGGTCACTTTCACTTTCAGATCTTGGGAACCTCCATGTCTGGTCTTTGGACAGGTCATGGAAGACCTAGGTGATCAGGTTTATCACCGCCGGTGAGAAAACACTTTCACTCAAGTATAGTGCCCCCTTTACCACGCAGTTCTACCGGCGGTGTGCCCCCTTTACCACTGCCGGTGATAAACACTTTCACTCGAGTATAGTGCCCGCTTTACCACGCAGTTCTACACCCTGACGTGGTCTGGTTTTGTGGACTGGTGTTCTACTTCCTGAGAGTTCCCACTACTCCCTTCAGGGACCAAGTGGTGAACCTGAAGGCCCTCCCACAGTCAGACCCAGCCCTGCTACAGCACCTTTTCTCATAAAGGTGATAAAGAGTGCTCTTTTAACTATGTGAGTTCCTACCTGGTGAACCCTGGAAATTGGCACATCTTATCTGACTGGAGCCTGGCAGAGAGGCTCGGCTATTGGATCTGCCATTTGTGGTTAGCCAGCTGGTTAGCGCATCATATTCCAAATGTAGTGATTCTCATTGATAATCCCATAGAAGTCATTTTCATAGTATGTTTTCCCTATCTGTAAACAATCTGTAAATGTGTCTTCCCTTAGACGGTCATATCAGTCAAGGCCTAATCTGTCAAGGCCTATATAATGGGTGGTTCTCCCTATGGTTGTCTCCCCTTTGTAGGCGTAATTTGATGTGGGACTTCCCTGAAGTCCATCTATTTCCACATATAACCTCCCCTATAGGTAGGTTAAGGTCTTCACAGTGTTTTCTTTTGAGGAGAAGTTCACTATTCCAACGCATTTGACTAACACATATTCTGCTATGACCTTGTAGAAGCTTTATAATTTTGTCCCTTTTGCTTCTCACTTTCAGTGCATTGAGGGTTATGGATTCCGTGATGACTTGCTCAGGCATGCTATGCTTGTTGACAGCTGTATAGCATGCAGCTGAGTCCATAGCGCGGTTCAATCATTGTGGCGTTAGTATAGGGACCCCTAATGTGACTACATCGACACAACATCGAGTAAGTAACAGAGAGGGAATGTCTTTGTAACATATGTAACCTCTGTTCTCTGATGGAGGGAACAAGACGTTACGTCTCCCCTGCCACAATGCTTAACTGACTGCTGACAGCCGGGCAAGTTTCTGCTCCTCCTAAATGAGTGGTGCACGCCTTCTCCCAAAGTCGAACCCCTAGTATCACTACATCGACACAACGTCTCGTTCTAGCAGACAATGGAGGTTTCATACATAACAGTATAAAGCACTTGTTGATATGACAAACAGTAAAGGAGTTATGAGCTCTAATGCCAGCCTCTAATGCCTACCATCTCAGTGTTTCCCCTACCATTATATTAGGGTGGCGCCCCGTCCTCCCAACGGCTTTCCCCGCCCCCCTTGAAGTCAAGTTAAAATAATTTTTTATATAGCGCCAGATCACAACTTCTTTTAATAAACAAGCTAAATAGCCGTATGTAATATCTTATTTACACAACGGCATGTCATTTCTGTCTCTACATGGT
>JAZGTI010013092.1:0-15144 GCA_036877585.1 Botia kubotai
AAGGATGAGACTAAAAGACCCGCCCGGAACACAAGAGTACAACAGCTTATCACATGACATGACTAGAGAAGGATTGTTTGGTGTTAAGAGCATGCTATAGACTCCAGCTGTTGTTCGGCTTCTGCCGCCATGGCTGCAGCCTGCAGCTGCTCGGTTTCGCTCTGCAGGCTGCCTGCAGTCAACTGTTTGCGTTCGCTGTGCATGTTGTTCTCGTGTCTCTTCAGGTCTGACGCTTTGGCGAAGGCTTTAGTGCACGAACCACACACAAACGGTTTCTCTCCTCTGTGACGTCGTTCATGGTCCTTCAGGTGTGACTTGTGCTTGAAAGCCTTTTCGCACATCTGGCAGCCGAAGGGTCGCTCGTTACTGTGCACGCGCTCGTGTTTCTTCAGGTCGGGCGCGCGGATGAAAGATTTCCCGCAGTCGTCGCAGCGATACGGCTTGAAGCCTGTGTGAATCTTCAAGTGTTCTTTCAAATGAGCTTGTGTAGTGAACGCTTTGGTGCAGATCTCGCAAACGAAGGGTCTGTCAGCTGAATGCAGCTTCTCATGTTTTCTCAGACGGTTCTCGTCTATGAAGGTTTTGCCGCACACCTGGCAGGCGAGTTGATCTCTGTGGCCATACAGCAGATATTCAAACTTCATGTCAGCCGTTGCTGTGGTCCAGCCCGGGGTTTGCTCATCCTTCACATCGCCCATGCTGTCAGCAAACGACAGCGTCTGTGTGTGAGCGGCCAGTTCCTTGGGCTCTGTGTCCATGGCCTCCACCTCCTGGTCGTAGCAGGAGACTTTATGAACCTCCTCCTGAGCGAGTTCTTTCAGGATGGCCTCCTGCACTCTCAGCGCATTGTTAGGCGACTTATCCAGGTCATGATTGCCTTGTGGCTCCTCTACAATATCATCTGACGGTGTGTTGCCTTGGTCCCCGAGCACCTGAACGTCACTGTCTTGAGTTAATGGGGGATCTTCAGTCTGAAGCCCCATTTTCTCCATGTCATATGGAAATTTGGCATTTCTGGGCTCGTTTTTCTCATCTGGGGACATGTCCCGTTTCTGAGAACACAGCTTATCTAAGAAACGGATTCCAAGTATTTGTCCTGAAGACATCATGAGATTCACGTCTTTCTTCTTCACCGAGATCTTGGCGGTGTACATGTAGTTCAGCACTTCCTCAAAGATGTCCGAGCGGATGAAGTCGATTTCGATGACGGATGAGCTGTCTACCTCATGCTTTTTGAAGAGTTTTTTGAAGTAGTTGCTGCAGGCAGCTAACACACACCGATGAGCTCTGAATTTGACATCCTCCACAACAACAGCGATGTCACAGTGCTCGCCCTCCAACCTCTGCTCGTTCAGTAACTTCAGAAAGATGGTTTTGTGCTCATCGTCCACATACTTCACCGTTTCTGACATACTGTTTTCTATGGGAAGAAGAGAATGTAGAACAATAAAATAAGTAAAAAATCTATCAGTGAATAAATCGGAAATCTGGAAATCCTACTACAATCAAGTTACGTGGTGGTACAATGATACTGCATGTACATATGACGTGTGAAATACATATATGTCATTGAAATGCCATATACATAGTATTATATGCACCAAACATGTATATCATGTTTTAGCCTCCTACTTTTATGAAACACTATATGAAACACTATACCATGGTAAACGTATAAAATCATGGTACTGCTATTATAAGTGTTCAAAACATGAAACACAGAAACGTTTAACTTTTGTAAAAAGATTTGAAGTGGATTTGTTTACGTCAGACAAATAAGTGCACGAGCTGGAAACTATATTCATGAAGGTGCGTGAAGAATGATTGACAGTTTCACTAATGTCGGTTTAAATCAAATCAAGTTCATTATCAATAAATGCATTTTAACTCAAACAAATACGCAAGCGAAGCTTAAATATTTAATGTTACACAAGCAGAAGACTGTACACATGATTTGTTGATACCTGGAAAGACTCATGATGTTTGTGGTTTGTTCTGACACGGGCCGCAATCGATGAAAGATTCTTTCACTCTTTCAATATCGTGCCGGTTCTGTGAAATGACGTTTAATCGTTTGTTTTGGCCTTTCTGTGATAGTCTTGTTCGATTCTGTTGAAGCTAATCTTAGCATTAGCACACAATCTATCGGCGAGTCATTTAATCGACTATCATCAAGCAAAAGACAAAATATACGTCCGATTTCCGTCTAAAGGAGTCCGGACAGCCGGAGAGCACCGAGATGTGCTCGGTAAACGGGCGCAGCTTGCAGATCGCGGCGCGCTGAGGCGGATTTAGTGGCGCGAGCAGCGCGGGCCGTGACGAACACTCCCGCGCCGGGCGCGCGCAGCCATCCCGCGCAAAACATAATGCAATAATTCAGCTGCCGCGTCAGTCCGCCGCAAAAATCAATTTCTTACCTTTATTGTGACGTTTTGATCCCCAGAGAAAGTGTGTGTTGGATGTCACGAGGGCCAGTGGAAAATTTTATACTTTGTTGTTGTGCGCAAGGCCGAGAACGAGCACAGACGGAAGGACGCGCTGCGCCAGCACGGAACTGCGGAGAGCAAGTGACCGAAGCGGGTACGCTGTTTGCGCATCTGCAGCTCACTTATACGTGGGGGGATGCGCAGGCACGCTTACGCAAATGGCGGTAGGTGATTATCCGGAGCGCGAACTGCGATGAGAGAGAGGAGCGAGCCCGATTCACATATCATTAAGCACATGAACAAAGATCGTTCAAAACTAAAGAGTAGTCGTTTACTTTGTTGGCTATTGTCCTTTTACTGTGCTGTGACCATGATGCAGTGGGTGAGAGCATGATAAATGTGTACCATACTCGTGAATGCAAATTTGGCTGGACACTTCAGCCTAATCCTCTCATTTCATCATGAGTATATTAGTCCATTATTACTAATTAGAAAACTGTACTTAACATGAAAGCCTCAAAGCATTGTAATACCATGGTACTGTGTAGTACTAGTTGCAGTAATCCTAGAAAAGTTTGTGCAGCCAAGTATAATTAGTTATTCAATTATTATAATTTATTATAAAGTTACAGCATTTAATGCAGTACTCAATTTCATATTAATAATAAATCCAGTTGTTTACTTGTATAGCTGGTATATGTGAACTTTCAAATAATTTTGTTCATTGAAATAGGTCACACTGCTCAACAAAACAGCTAAAAACAGTCTAATCTGGTTGTCTGGTCTTAGCGTATTTAAGATCAAAGTAGCTGGTTTAAACTGGGCCTCCCAATCTTGCAAATCCAGTCTTCCAGCCTGGTCAAGCTGGTTTTAGCTTGTTGGTCAATTGGTCGTCCAGCATGACCAGTTAAGACCAGCTAAAAAGTTCCTCTAAACCCACCGAGGAGCGTCAGCGTGTAGCAAGAGTCTGTTTTTACCTTCCTGCCAGCACTCAAATAAAGTGACACTGATTTGTTTCAAAATCCATATGAAGTGGCAATTTCACCACAAAAGCACATACGTGATGCCTGCTGTGCCACTTTGTCACAGTGACTTTCAGCAATTTTAAATAACAAATATCTGAAAACACATTATTGCCAGAAGTCATCTCCAACACACAAAACACGTCATTTACACGTCTAGTTTAAATAAAAGATTAATCATTATTTATTAATAAAATCATATTTTTTATCACAACCACATATACACAGCATGCTCTATATTTATATGTACTAATATATATATTTAGTAGTGAGTGAAACACTATCACATCATGCTGGACATGATGCTCTCCTGCGCAGGCTGACAGCATCATTCAGAGAAACACATACAGCGCGATGGGCTTTTTTATCTGACTGCAACTCGCACTATATGGACAATAAAGGACGTAAGAATAAAACAAATCAAAGCTATATAAAAGACATCGATAGCAAAATAAGCTCATTGAAGAGGAATAATTGCGCCGTTCCAAAATAATGAAATACACACTACTAATAGATTGTTGTATTGGCGATGCACAGACAGCAGCTGTTCAATAAAACGGGCGCGTTGTGTGACAGGCGTTAGGCTTGTTTTAGCTGTTTGTTTCAGCAGAGCAGTCATATTACACAACAATGTGTAACTCTGCATACCTGTATATCACACAAATATAATTTATTCTTTAAAATATTTTTGTCTATGTATAAAATAATATGATAAACGCCAGTCTTTTTACTGCTTACATCTCACTGCAAACAGAAGGCGGCAAACAAAATCAGAAATGCAGATTTGGAGCTGGAGGAGGAAACATTCGTTATGCTGTAAACGACATCAAATAAACACAAATTGGATGTTGATTAACAAACACAGACAAAAAGAGACATTGGGTTTGTGTTGATGTTTCACTATCAGTTCTGTACAATTTGGCTTCGTTTAGACTGGGACAAAAAAGATTTGACACAGATCGGAATTTGCTGCACCGATTTTTTCGTACCCGATCTGAGCCACTTTCAAATGTGGCAGACATCCAACCTGCGTCTAAACACACATCAGATTCACCTTGGCTTTTACGTCACTGTTCCACGACGGATTGCGTTGAGCGTCATCATTTCACACATCTACCGAACCTGGCTGCAGTGCTAGCCCAAAATAAAGAGCATTAAAGCCAAATATAAGGAGTTGTCATGTCACCAATATAAAAATCATTAAAGCCGTCTTTATGATGGCAGCATTTTAAAAACCACTTTCGCTTTAGTTAATTGCTGTTGGGTGGACTTTTGAACAGATGAATTAGTAAAAGTCCATCTACAATTCGAGGGACAATCATGGCACTCGTATTAAGGAATGACTGGAATCTTTTTGGCCAGAATATTTCAGGCAGATCAAAAACTGGAATATTGACTTAAGATCGGATCTGAGCATTAGGACTTGCTGTGTAAACACAGCCTTTAGGGCTCAGATGTGAGAGAGATGTGTGAGATTGATCTAAAAAACGTCATTTCAGGGCACATTCTCGTGACAAGAACTCTCAGTCAATCACAGTATGGCACATTCTCGTGACAAGAACTCTCAGTCAATCACAGTACAGTCAATTTTCAAGGAGCAACACAGAAACAGATAAATAATTCACATAAAAACAAAACATTTCTCAGAGAAGATAAACGACATGGAGAGATTGTGTGGAATATTGATATAGTGGTTTTGTTGTTGGTATGTAATGGTATGTAATGTTGAACATGAGATGAAAAAAGAGCCTCATTATGCTGAGAATGGCAGATCTCTGTGTGGTTAAATACTGTGCAGGTTGACCTGCTTTTTTATAGCAAGTAATAAATAAAGTGTAGATATCTGTAACTTTAATTTTATTACAAATCTTCTGTCCCTTTATAGTGAGCTTGAGGCTAAACTATACACTGTGCTTATATAGTATTTACTAAAATGTTTATGTTTCTATGTCTTCACAAAAAGGCAAGTTAATCCCTTGTCATGCAGTAACAGTGATCCAGTGTGGCAGCAAACATCTGTAAGCGTGTGTGTTTTACTCCAGATGTGTTCAGATGAAGCTGGCTGTGATTTATTCAGTTATTCGGCTGTGTTCCATTTCTCTGAAGCATATTCCAGTTTTCACAGCGTGAACACATGAGATTTTTCCAGGAAGCACAAAGACGCTGTTAATCCTAAAAATATACAAAGACTTAATTAAAGAGAAATTCCTCCTGTAGCATCTCAGTAACAACATCAGGTCCCACAGCAGAGCGAAGCATGATGGTCCATTATTAGTGCCGGTATATGATGAGTGCTAATCATGCAATAAATACTGAATGACCTCAAGCTGAATCAAACCCTTATGAAGTTTAGATATTTCACAATGTTTCCAATACAGCTGGATTTTTGCACTTTCTGAAGAAAATGTTAAGTGTGCCAGTGCAAAACCCTTCGCCATTAGTGTTGAGTGGTTACCATGTTGTATTTGGGCAAAAATGTCTCAATAAGCAACAGTGACAGCCATGTCAAAAATCTCAGCTCCTCTCAGAGGTCCATGTGATTCTGTGTAGTACCTCTCAGAAACAACAGAGAGCACTGGCCTTAACAAGAGCTTATTAGCTGCTGTCACACTGTTAAAGCTGCACCCTGTAACTTTATTGGGTCAAAAATGAACAAACATCAGTAATTGAGCAAGTACATGGCAGATCAGTGATCAACACAATCTCCAATACTGTACCCTGATTTACAACAGTGAGTTTATAGTAATGATTAATAATTTAAGTTGTCGGGTCAGAATTCCCGGGAAATGTCAATTTGGCTTTATTTGACTTTAACACACATAATGAAAAGTATGTAAAGTAACCTTTTCCATTTAGTTTTAAACATGAGAAGGCAGTTAGGAAGTTATGAATTGCAACTTTAAAAAAATCACTATCTTATTTAAAAAGCATCTACACATATCTACAGTCCCTCTAGTGGCAAATGCATTATAGGAAAAGGTAACAGCCAAAGCAGCACCTGTATTAGAACAGCCAATAGCAGTCCTCCAAATCGCAAGGTCCCAACATAGCAGCCAATTAGCTTGCAGTTAACCAAGCCAAACGGCTCAATGATTGCCTTTGGCCTTCCCTGCATCACTCCTCACCCTCTGGTCTAATCTCCGTCTCTTTGTGGACCACCACTTTAGTCACTGACATATACTGTACGGATGTTGTTCTTTAGCTTCTTTAATAGCCTGAGCCAGAGCCTGACCCACATCAGAACCCACACCAGAACCCACATCAGAACCCACATCAGAACCCACATCAGAACCCATATCAGAACCACAATCTCAAACTCAAAACACTAGTTTTGGTGTAATAGCATTTCATATTCTTTCAATTATCATTTGAGTGTCTCAATATTTATGGATTAAAAAAAATCACAAATCTGTAATTGTGAGATTGCGAAGACTGACTCTATGTGGCTCAATAAAATTGACCTAAAAATGAAAATTCTGTCATCAAATTCTCTCCCTCGTGTCATTTCCAACCTTATCCTACGATTTGTAGGATATTTTTTCTCTTCCAATGAAATGTGTTGTGGCACGTTTGACATCAAACTGATCATGTGACATAGAAGAACCAATCATGTTTCATCAAACCTGGTGCTGCCTGTATTTGAATGCACACAAGCATGATGGAGGTTTGAGCGTCTGATAGCTCCAGTCTTCATTTATTTTTAGTGTGTGGATAAAGGTAGGTTATTGTGCCTTTGTAATAAGAAAAAGAAGTCACACAGGTTTGTAGCATCATGAGAGTTAATATTTTTGGGTGAACTGTCTTCTTGAAGCTCACAGTTAATGTCACCTTCTGAAGGTCACAGTCAGAAGCTCATGAAGGTGGTCATGATGTCTCACCTCATCATGGTCGATGTCTGCATCTCCTGAGATGACGATTCTCTTCTCGATTCGTGTCTCTGATATGCCGCCCTTCAGCGTCTGTCAATCACACAGAAGAACAGCAGTGGGTTTCTCATGCTCTGTTAGTCACATGATGTCACACTAACGTTCAGTACCTTTGTGATGTGGGTGGTTGTGGTGGTGCTGCTGGTTTCTGAAATGACTGTCTGAGCACTCATCAGAAGTCCAGCTTCAGCATCTCCGTCCGCTTCACACTATCAGAATTCAACAATACCTTTACTCTTACAGACGCCAGAATACAGTACAGCTATCCCAACATTCATTATGTACATCAGTGATAAAACATCCAGCCCATTAGGCCTAATTACAGGAATATTCAGTGATATTTGGATTTTTAGATAAAGTTCAGGAGATACAAACAAAAATGAGTTCATTATTGACAATTGAACAGTCCAGAGCAAATAATGTAGACAGCAAAGCTCAGATATTTTGCTCTTGGCAGAACTGTTTGAGGTTACACTGAGATCTGATTGAAGGCTTGACTGCAGGCAAATCTGAGCACAGTCTAAGTTGTGGGGCAGTTACTGGGGCGGTTTTCTCAGCAATATCTGAGAAGCAGCAAAAGTCTCAATTTGCTCTCCATTAAACATCACTGCTGTTTATGAAACAATTAAGGTATTAAAAGATCTGACGTTAGTGTTCTGCTTGAGAACATCAGATCACACACACCTGCAGGCTCTCGTATGTTATAGTCTTTGTTTCTGTTTGGATCATGGGCATCTGTGTGTCTGGGTCTCTTGAAAATGAGAAGCTCAGCGGCTCCGCCTGCAGATTAAGAGAAAAAGATTCAGTCACAAACTGACACACACACACTCACACAGATTCTATATACACGGAGGAACACAGGAACAAGGTGTTCTGGAAGAGTTTAGTACTTTAGCACCATGACAACACATCACTGTGACCCACTCATGAATATATAAATACAAAAGGGATATTTACTGTAGATACTTCTTAATTTCAAAAAAATAACCTGAAATAAAATCTGCAAAGTAATGTCTGATTATCTTGTAGGTCTCTTATTTATAATCTCTTATCTGGGTCTTCAGACTGATGGACAAACAGGAATTGCTGAGAGACCTGCAGCAGCTGGAGGTTCATGAGGTGTGGACAGTTAAAGGGTGTTTTGGAAATCTGATGGTTTGAGGTCATGGGGGTCACCTCTAAACTGGTGGTCAGTTCTACCTCCCCGCTGTGGCCCTCAGCCACACCCCGCTGCTCAGCTGTCCTGAGAGGGGAGGACAGGCTCGTGTTGAGTGACTGGTCTCCTGATTCCAGATTATCATCATCGTCCTCGTCAGAGGACAGAGAGAAACTCTCTCCTGCAGACTCACTGTCACTCGGTGAAACGGCCTCTGTGGGGGCCACATTTGTGTGTGGATGGGGCCGGTCAAAGTTAGCTGAGTTTACACTGCTGGAGTCACTAGTGTCATGGTCAGACTCAGATTCAGACTCATCAAGAGCTCGCATCGAACTCAGCGGCGCCTCACAAACAACACATGCTTGATAACACGCATCGGGCTCCAAGGGGACCTCCGGAGATTCTGCCAGCTCTACCTGAGGCTGCTCCAGAGGTTTGTCCGGCAACTGCAGCTCATTTTCTAATTGGTCTTTTCCTGGATGACTCTCCTGGCTTTCTGATATCTGTCAAAGAAAAAGAATAGAAGGTCAAATGTGTTTGCAACCCATTTTGCTACTTACTGAGAAAGTATTCGCAAGAGGACAGTGACAGTTTTAGAAAAGTTAACAGGGTCAGAATTAAATTAAACTGTAAAATAAGTTTATTCTCTGTCTTAGTAACATCCCCGTCAGCTAGTTTTAAGCATACAAGTAAAAATCTATCATCTACTGTAAAACTGTTTATCAAGATTAATTTCAATGACATTTAAATCGTCAAGAAAAAATATAATTATAAATTAGCTTTAGCTCAATCAAAGATAAAAAACTAGCTGTTCCAGCAAATGTGCACACAAGATCCAGAGCAACAAGATCCAGAGCAACAAGATCCAGAGCAACAAGATCCAGAGCAACAAGATCCAGAGCAACAAGATCCAGAGCACACAAGATCCAGAGCACACAAGATCCAGAGCAACAAGATCCAGAGCAACAAGATCCAGAGCACACAAGATCCAGAGCACACAAGATCCAGAGCACACAAGATCCAGAGCACACAAGATCCAGAGCAACAAGATCCAGAGCCCACAAGATCCAGAGCAACAAGAACAGACAAGGTCGTCAATGAAATGCTGATGGGCTGTTTGAAAGGACTTCCTGTTCTACACTGGTCTAAGTGTCACCATTTCGTCTTTTTGTGATAGAAAACCCTCCACCTTCCCCCCAGTAACTATTAGTGTCTTTTGAGAGAGTCTAACATATGTAATGCTAATATACCAGCAACCTTCTACAAATGTTCAAGTCTTCAGAAATATTCATCCTCATAAGTGTTTCTTTGGTTTGCTAACAGCTAAGCGCAAAGACCACATATGGGCTGAATGACATCAGAGGGACAACAATAGAGTTGACAACACTCAGCACATCTGTGCCACAGTGTTGCACCTTATGGAAAGATGAGGACATGATAAGGGAGGGCGGGGCAGGCGACACCCAGCTGTGTGTGGACTGCAGGAGAGCTGTGAGCTTAGGAGACATCTCATCAAAACTCGGCTTAGGCTGAACACAGAGTTAATACACAAATGAGACAAATATCACACACACACACAAACAAGACAATATTATAAGATATCACACACACACAAATGCGATAAGATTATGAGTTAATATCACACACCCACACACACACAAATGAGACAATAATGAGTAAATATCACACGCACACAACAATATTATAAGATAATGTCACACACACACAAATGTGATAAGATTATGAGTTAATATCGCACACACACACACAAACAAATGAGACAATAATATGAGTTAATATGACACACACACACAAGACAATATTACAAGATGATGTCACACACACACACAAATGTGATAAGATTATGAGTTATTATGACACACACATGCAAACAAATGAGACAATAATATGAGTTAATATGACACACATATGCACATGTGAAGAAGACTGTGTGTATCTCAGGGAGGGTGAAGGGTCTGTCGTTTACGGTTTATTCAAGTTGTACCAGCAGGTGGCGCTGTCATTAAACTGATGCTGTTGATTCATTACAACACTGGTTGCCGAACACAAATCTAACAAAAAAATAAAATGGCACTTCTGATGAAACAGAGCAAACTGATATTTCTCATGAAGATCTTCTGTAGATTTGTGTATCATGATGTTTAAGAGCCTCTGATAAAACACGCATCAGTTCATTAGACTCTTATGAATAAAAGCCACATTCTCTGTCTGTTCAGTAGTAAATGCCACAGCCAGTAAGCAAAACAAAGACCCTGTGCCTTCAGTCTGTGACTGAAAGCAAAGCAGCGCAGAATATTCCAGAAGTAAAGAACAGCCTGAGATTTTCATTACAAATAAATGAGGAAATAATATGTTTATGCTCTTGGATTTAGTTAAAGTGAAAACTATGCATGAATGTAAATGTAAAAAAACAAAACAGATGTGACATCAAATCCCATGTTTAGGATTGGTGCCATTAAAGCAACAAGTAGCATAAAAACGCAACGCAAATGAAGAGCAGCTGCACTGGGTTCTCTGTATAGTGTCAGTTGATCAGGATGAGCAGAAGCCTTCGGGGAAGTGTGCAGTGCTGATGTCCTACCACTTGAGCTGTAGGAGAAGTTTTGGTGAGATAGGGCACAGGTCCAGGGCTCAGCCCGAGAAGATTGAGATCTGCAGCAGATTTGAGAGGAGACTCCAGAGGAGATCTAAGTAAAGACTGAGGCATAGGGGAGCTTTGGTCAGGTAAAACCCTCAGTTCAGCTGCACCCCCCTGAGGCTTGGAAGGTGAAGGTGTTCCGGCCTCCTTAAGCGTGATAACTGATGTACTGATGCCCTCAGTGCTGCTCAACCTGCTGATCTGACACTCAACTGTGACAGGTACCACGCTGATGGTAGCAGCAATGGACTGATCATGGAACTTTGCAAGAAGCTGAGGAGAGGTGACAATCTTACTGGAGGTGGTGTCAGAAGATCTACTGACAGTGTAGGCCTCGGTCGAAACAGGTGCCTCACTGAATACCGGCCTTTTCTCCTCCAGTACTTCGCTGATGTCCACAGTGCTAGTTGCTGCCACAAATCTGTGTGTTTCTTTTCTGGGACCTTAGGAGGAGTTTTTTGTGCTGTCTTATAAGGGACATCTGGTAGAACATCAGAACCTTTTTCTGAAACAACCAAAAGAACCTTTTCCAGTTCAGTTGGAAGAGCTTTTTCCTGTACAATTGGAGGAATCTTTACTTTGACTACAGCAACAGCTTTTTTTGGTACTTCAGCAGAAAACTGTTCTGGTTCTTTCTGGATGAATTGAAGGAGCCGTGTTTATAATGACCCACCCATCAGACTCCTACATATAACAAACAAAGATCCATGTTAGCATGTTGAATAAAAGCAGTTAGTCACGGAATGCCAGGAGAAAAACAGACATTAGCGAGGCAGACACAAGCACACTGGCACAACCCAAGCCTTTCCTAACCTTCTTAACTTTCTTTAACCCTCGGGCATGTACACAAATGAAGAGCACAAATCATTATTATAATAAGAGAAGAAAAAAATCACCTACCACATCAACTGTCCTGTCCTTCAAACTGTCCTGTGCCGCCAAACTTGCCACTGTCACTTCCTGTTTCTCCTCTGATGCTGCTTCCTGCTTGATTTAGTCAAAGAAACTGACAATTACTGAACTGATTAAATTACAAGAGATTAAATTACAAGAGAAAATATCATCAATAATATCAGACTTCATTCCTGTCAAGAGAATTCCATCTAAAATCAGTTCACAGGATTCACAGAATAATCACATGTTAATTGTGCAAGTTTATATCTGGGTATACCAGATATAAATACTATACCAGTTTGGCTATACCAGTTCATACCTGACTCAGCCACACAACAATATACTTCACTGCAGAGTGTTAAATGAAACAATACATTTGATTTGTTAAAACTGTGAAAGATCTGTCAATAAAGCAAGACATACACTCTTCTTTCTCACACTTACTCAATAGCTGTCTAGTTTCACAAAACAATTTGCATTAGCATCTTAACAGTTCAGTAAACAACATACAGCTAAAGACTCAAAAGCAGCTACAATCAATCAGAGAATGAAGCTCTAGGACCTGCTGGTGCGTCACTGATCTGATCTTACTTCTTCTGGAACCAGAGGTTCAATCATGGGAGCTTCATCCAGACGAGGTGATGGGAGCGGAGAAGAGGACAGACGTTTCTCCCACTCTGTCAGTCCCATCCGATCCGTACTGCTCTCCAGGAAGTTCCTCTTCAGCTCACTGATGTTGGTCTGATGTTTGAGAGGATCGTCTGGTGTCTGCGCTATTTCCTGAATAAAGTCAGAAAAAGAGATTCATGCAAGAGACTGATGTAAGTTCATAGTCATAGAGTTTAGTGTGCAGTGAAGCTACCAGATCATGTGCCTTCACACACACACCTACACACTAGTTTACTTATCTACTTAAATAGGGCCGTTCCATAAAACTTCTATTGATTTCATACACAGATAGTATTCAACATAACCCTACCATAACCCACACTCTAACCCACGCCCTAACCCTAACCCCTGCCCTAATCCACGCCCTAACCATAACCCCTGCCCTAACCACGCCCTAACCCTAAACCACACCCTAACCCCTGCCCTAACCCACACTCTCTAACCCTAACCCCTGCCCTAACCCACGCCCTAACCATAACCCCTGCCCTAACCCTAACCCACACTCTAACCCACTCTCTAACCCTAACGAACTGAAAACTTTCTGCATTTTATTTAGTGTTTTTACAATTGAGGACATTTGCTTAAATTTGTCATCCGCTTAGGTTTTGCTGACTTTTGGGTACAAATATGTCCCCAAAATAGGGTTAAGTAACCCCTCCCTCACACACAACAAAATAATGATCTATTCATTGGACACTGATAAAACTACCACTTTTATATGTTCCCATAGAAACCTTGATCAGAAGACTCACCTACTTCATCAATAATGTCACAAACCGTGTTACACACACTGTAAATGCAAAACACTGGTAGTGTAACACACAAGCTCATTGCAGAACACACACACTGAATCAGAAATCTTCAGATCTGGTGCGTCACATTTCAAACACAATAATCTAAAATCAAATTACGTGATAATGTGAGTCTGAGATCAAACTTAAGATGTCCTAAAGTTACAGTTTTGAATGTGAATGTACACGTATGAATGAGATTTACAGAATCATGTGTTACAGTAGAACGTCACACAGGTGTGTAAACGGCAGGTGAGTTTGTGATCCTGTCATTATCAGATCAGTCAGAAACACCTGATGCATTCATTCATCATCATCCATTCATCCATCCCCTCTGAGTGTGTGTTGAATGTAGCTTCTCTTCTCCTCTGGTCACATAATGTTCTTTGTTACGACACTAAACCATTTCACTCCCCTTACACCGTCATCAGACTTTTATTAAGCAAGTCATATTATCTATATAAAAATCAGACATATTTCAAAATTAATACATAATAAAAATATTAGGGATTGAATCATGTTGATGAAAATCTTACTTCATCTTACTTCAATTAAATCATAAAGTCTCATTTTTGCAGCAGTAGAGTCAGTTTACTCTGACATTTAAAAGATGGTTTAAAGTTACTCCCTATATGATACTGAACAATGATGTACAGTAACACGTTTCGTCATAATTGTGACTATACTATATATATTACAGCACACCTGGAATGTTGTATTGACCAATCAGCATTCAGGACTATGACTACATGTTTTGTAGTTCGGTAAAAATGTCAAATCTTACCTGCGTCTTTATTTCAGACACGTCCTCCTGGTCTGACTACCAAAACAAGTGCAAAAATGAAACCTGATTAAAACACATTATAAACAATGTTCAATATGACATATGAAGGAAAATGAGAAGGTATGTGAATCAACATGTGGACACAAGTTCAACATTAAATCAACATTAAATTAAATGACTTCAAACTTTCATTTCACTTACAGATGATCAAATCACCTCAGCAGCTGCATCACAGGTGATGTGAAGTAAACTTAAATGTGATGAATCACAGTGTCTCTTGTCTTATTGCTCATGTATACGCAGTGAGAGAAATGTCAAGAGAAACACACACTGGCTCCTGATGGAGAGAATCACATCAGCTGAACATGATTCACTGGAAATCTGATGGATCACATGCCAGATTGACATTAAGACAGCTCATCTTTACTGTAACTATCAAAGTTCATTTTCTCACACGTGCTTGAGATGCTTTAGCACTTTCTCTTGAATAACTAAGATGTTGACATAGTTCTCTCTCCTCACTGAAGGTTACAAGCATGTGGTGAATAATGTGTCAGTATGAATGTATGACAGGAACGAATAGAGATTTGAATAGAAACACAAACCTCAGTGGCTGTGAGTTCCCCATCAACAGCTGTGTCTGTACAATCAGTCTGTGATTGTGATGGATCCAGAGAAAGAGAGAGTCAGAGCCATCAGATCGTTTCCAATTACAGTCAAACACAGATCTCAGATCATCAGAGTTACAGTCACACACAGCTCTCAGATCATCAGAGTTACAGTCAAACACAGCTCTCAGATCATCAGAGTTACAGTC
>JAZGTI010013093.1:0-15142 GCA_036877585.1 Botia kubotai
GGAGGAAGAGAAATGGTGCTGGTTAGAGTTGTTCAGGTCACAGAGTCCTCATATAATCAGAGCATCTGTCCTGGGCTGTACAGTACCTCTCTGCGGGCTGTCAGTTTGTTAGGAGTTTGCTGACTGGATACATCATGTGGGGGACAGGAAGGGTCACAACAGCACACAACACATCAGCAATGTCAGGGTGACACACACACACACACACACACACACAACCAGAGTCAATGACACAGCCTGAACAGACACACATTCATCACCACATTCATGAGGACGAATTCATTTAATAATTCACATTGTCCCAGCTCACAATTTTAGGTTGTAAGAAGGTTCCCCTAACATTGCCATTAAGTAACAAAAACATGTTATTTAGATAACATTGAGAGAACTTTCAGAGAACGTTTAGATCTAAAGAAAGCAAGTGGTGCCAGTTTAAATGCACCTCATGCTGTTTGTAGACACACTGTGTCAGTTTATGACTTCTGGCACGCTGATAGCTGCAATACTGTACAATCCAATAACAATGCTTAATGTGCACGCGAGGCACTACAAACAGTGTTTCAGCACTGCAATTAAAACTACATTTCCCAGAAGTCCTCTTTCCTCAAAATTACACCCCAATCTTGTCAAACCGAACACGTATTCACTTAGTTTCACCCAAAAACCGACTGTCTTGGTTTCTCTAAACCTCTTCCTGTTAATTCTGTAGTGAATTGTGTCTGTTACTGAGAGCAGAACCAGTTCTCCGGTCCAGACATCGCAAGAATCGTCGCATATTACGCAAATCAATCCTAAATGCGTCGTCTGCAGCGTTTATTTCACTTTCCTCACAAGTCTGACTTTAAAAGCGTCTTTAAAGCGCACAATCCTGCGTTCACCTGCGCTGGAAGAGACACGGTTATCAGTAAAAAACACCTTTTTTGATGCATGCATGTCATTTCAACTTAAAACTTGCCATTTAAACACCGCAAGGCAGCGTGTGTGAGGTGCTCCTTATTCCACCAGTGTGTGTGTGTGTGTGTGTGTGTGGGACTGGTTGATACACGCATATTAATAATATATTTTATCTTTTAATGATATTTGAGATCTTATAATGATATTAAAATGATTCGCTCCAAACTAGCTTCAAAGAGTCACTTTCTTCAAACACACACACACACACACACACACACACAAAACCATTGCAGCCAAAATTATGCATATATTGTGAATATTTAATATCATCTCCAAACCCGACATGTGTGTGTGTGTGTTTCTCTGGTTCTGCTTGGCTCACAGCTGCACCACTATATAAAATTTGCAACCTCTTTTTGTCACCCCACCCAAACCCCCACCCCAACCATTTCAGCCCATCAATACTACTCCCTCTCTGTCCATTTCCACTGAAAAATCCCGCCTGTAAATTGATGGAGGCGCAGGGCACTTTAGCCTTCACTGCTCTCATTTGTACAGTTTTTTGGGTTTGAGGTGTGGGGGTGCTGATAGCCGCCTCTCTCTGTCCCATCCTGCAGCTCTCCCGCACGTGCGCTCTGCAATGCGAATGGCTGTTTAAATGCGCCACCCTGTTGCCTAAGCGCCCGCATTAAACCTCGTTTTCTTCATAACCAATCAGAGCACAGAAACACTGTCTGCCAAAGGCCTGGACTGACAAAATGCATTTGGTCGGCATGACTGAATTTTACTCTGCTTACTCTTAACAGAACCACAATCTACATCCACACAGGAAATACAGCTCCTACACATTTAGATCAATGAATTTGGATCCCATTATGATTTTAGGCCAATTTTCCAACTGTGTTTTCATGTCTCAGAATAAATTTTGCCATGGGATTGTGGATAAACGTTTTCAAACATTACTCCTAGATCATGTTTACAGTGTGGATACATGCATGCAACTGAAACCCAGATCTGAATTCAGATCTTTCTATAAAACTGTATTTTCACAATATGTGTGTGTGAATAACTGCGATATCGCATTTGTTCCCTCTAGCACTGTGAGAAAACTTCCACACAAACGCGTGAGAATGAATCAGAAAGCTTTACCTTTTTGGCTCTTTGGCTTATATTTGGTCCTTTGCTAAGCAGCTTTTCAATCAAATACTCTCGATTCTGCAACACAAACAGGGAAAAGTACAGAATGTATATCAGTGACGGACCGCCGTGAAGCAGCAGCTGAAGTATTTGAAGAGGGAGAATATAGAGCTGTACCTTTGCCTTTTGAAAAAATTTGCATTTCAAAAGCTCTGCTGCAGTCGGCCTGTGGAGATCAACGGAGTTAGAGGAGTTAAAGCAAACATTTCAAGACAAATACAGTATATTTTTTTAATGGCTCAACGGGAAGGATTTCCCTGCTGGCCCGGGCGGCAGACTACCGCAATTTGCCGCCCTTTACCGGGAATGTACAGCATGACTCCACCGTTGTGATCCAGGTACCTGAATCAGCTCCTTAAAATGCCAAATCTACGCTTGACTGCACCACATGTCTGGATACAATACTGCATCATTTGATAAATGACTGTTGCCATGACTACAAGGACATCCTCACAAACACCTCTACTTAATAAAATTATGTTTACCGCCTGTTTTCCGGAGCGGTAACGGCGCAATGCTAATTGCACCAATTAAACAGCGTTACCTTCCGTGAATAAGGCACACTTGTTTATCATAAGCTAAATTTACATAGAATGGACGTGAGGTTCATGCCAAAGACAATGGAAACAATTTTTGGACTAGACAGGCGATGGTTTCATCCTCCGGCCTGGACCTCTCTCACACTGCCCCTGGGCCCTCGTACCCTTACATATCCCAGGAGAAAGCACACAGGCCAGGTCTATCTGATGTATTAAGCAGTTGATGTAGATAATGTAGCTGATGCACACAGCACCAGGGGCAGCTGAGTTTAGTGTCTTTGGATGACATAAGTTCATTTGTATCTATTTGTGCCTAATCAAACAAGCCTCAGTGATTCTGCCTGCACGGCATTTCTGTTATCGACTGTGATTTATCTTCAGAGAGCCCGAATCGAATCAGAGATTTTTGCGGTTATCTTGCAGCCCTGCGCTACTAAAGAACAAACTATAAACTGCTATTCAATAATGTACATCACACATTACAAATCAATATGTTTGCAGCTTGCAGCTAGGGCTCCGTTGAAGCCTCTGCTCTTGCATGGAAATACTTTAGCAGCGCGTGGCTCTTTCCGCAGAAATAGCTCTCGTTTATCTCCATTCTGGAATGTCGATTTTCTAATGTGTGCGAGCGGAGAGACACTCCACTGTCAGGATTCTCGGTACCTTTTCGCTGGGTCCTTCTGAAGGCACAGAGAGATGAGCTTTCGGAAAGATTTTCCATACTTCTTCATCATCTCTTTGTCCTCCACGCCGGTCTCCAGGGTTGGAGGATCGTTCTGCAGTGTCAGCATTAACACCTGCAACCATCAGACCTGAATTAAGAACTTCATTTGCGGGTTCGAGAGAAAGTCTTTAATGCTGCTGATTAATGGAAACCATCGGCATTGTTACATATACAATCAAAGGGGAAGATTATTAGTGAATATAAAGCAGCGTCTCTAAATTAATGTCCTTTTGCATTTTATAGTAAAAAAATGTCGCCGTTCAGTGTGTGCTGAGCGGCGACATGAAGAGCCGGTCACCCTGGTTACCTTCATCGGGGGATATCGATGATAAGGGGCAGAGCCTGTGGCCAGTTCAATGGCTGTGATTCCAAAACTCCAAATGTCAGCTTTGAAGTCGTAACCTCGTACCTGCAGCCACATGATATTGGCGTCAGATAGCTTGATGATGAAATGGCAAAGCTACCCATACTAGTCATATCCCAGCGAACAATTTTAGGTTGTAAAAACGTTTCCCTAACATTTCCATTAAAAAATAAAAACTGTAACAACTTTATAGACATTGTATAATGTTACTGTTATAAGATATACGATGTTATAAGATGTTATTTAAATATTTGTTCATTTGTAGTGTTTTAAAATTAACAACTTAAATTAAGGTTTTTTAATATATATGATATATAACTTTAAAATTTTTAAGAAAGCAAGAATGCTTTTGGATAACTTTGAGAAAAGGTTTACAGAACATGTTTTGAAAGCTTTCCCTGTTAGCTGGGACATTTTGGCACTATGAAAATGTTCATAGCAAACTGACCTGCTCCATAACCTCAGGGGCCATCCAGCACGGCGTGCCCACAAACGTTTTTCTGACTTTGTGTCTGGTAATATCTCCGCCAGTGGACAGAAAAGCGCTCACGCCAAAATCTACAGTGGGAACCAATTCAAATGATTAACAGCCTCATTAAACTCTGACAGACTAAAAGGACAAAAACATCTTGCACAAATGACACTGAGAAATAGCCCGACAACTTTACAAGTTTAGTTTAAATGTAAATATAAAAGGATTTTAATCGGGTTTGACATCATGTTTAATTTTACATTTACGACAACGAGCCTGTGTAAAATAATTACAGAACGTATTAAACCTGTTTTACTTTTGGTGTCGATCTTTTAGGCCCAAAATCTTAATGGTCCTATAAAATTTATTTCTAAAAATACATTAATCTGATTTATGGGAAAAATAAGACCTGGACAACTAATTGACAGATTTCATGAGAATTATCATTGCCTGTAATGTTTTAATTATTTTGCCCACCAAAACGTTCAGCAGAAAAAAATCCCTGATGAACTACAATCTCAACACAGTTGAGCCGAGGTTCTGCGCTGGAAACCGGCTGCATTATACAAACGGATCAATATTCCAGAACTAGATCAGCCAGATTCCCCCAGGGAGGGAAAAAGCCCCATTTCAGGAATTTACCATTTCAGCCCACAATGATCCGTGTCAGCAACCCTGATTTCTGTTCTCCTCAAAAAAGCTTTAATTCCAACAAAATGCAACACAATAAAAAACGAGCATGTGGAGAATATATTATCACTCACAATCATTGACAGAAAAAGTAACAAAATACATGAAAAGTGTCCTGATTAAGTGACGCAATCAGTTCTTGAATATTGCTTTTGTATTCCTGATGTTAGCTGTAATGAAAGCTAATCAGCATGACCTTTGTGGTTTAAAAAGTACCATAACTCTCTCTCTCTCGCTCACTCAGGCCCATATAGTTGCTTTCGAGCTATAGATGGAGTGATGACCAACACTAATTACAGCAGCATTTTCACAGCTACCAAAACTTCATTAACTCATGGCTATAAATAACATATAAAGGCTGATATTATGCGGCCGATTGTTAAGCATTTACAGGTCAAGATTTCTAGGTCACTAATCAAACACTGAACTCTGATTCACTTCTAAAATAACACACATTCATGATTACATGAATGATCAGTTTTTGCCAATTCAAACGCACTCTGTCATTATATAAACGAGAACATACACAATAGTAAGACATTCTCAAATCATGTTCATTTTTCCATCACTCAAATGGCTAAGCTCATAATATTATTTATTAAAGATAAACAATTGTTTTTAAGGAGTTATTTTGCCAGTAGTCTCATACTTTGGAACTGTGAATAAAAAACAGGTTGTAGAAGAACTTAATAAATAAAATTGAATACGCTGCTGTACTTGAAACATCTCAGAAAGCTGACGCAAACAAGCAAATGTGATGTCACTGTTAAACTGAAACCTAAATAAATGAAGTAAATCTGCTTGTTTTGTTACAAACCTGCGATCTGCACTGATCCATCTTCTCCTAGTAGAATATTACCAGCTTTAACATCCCTGAAGTAAAATGAAGAACACATTCATGTGTCAGAGTTTATTATAATCTTAAACAACAACAATAATACCACTGGCTGAAGAATAAACACACATTTTTTACTGACTGACTGATTGATTGACTGACTGACTGACTGACTGACTGACTGACTGACTGATTGATTGATTGACTGATTGATTGACTGATTGATTGATTGACTGACTGACTGACTGACTGACTGACTGATTGATTGACTGACTGATTGACTGACTGACTGATCGACTGACTGACTGATCGACTGACTGATTGATTGACTGATTGATTGACTGATTGACTGACTGACTGATTGACTGACTGACTGACTGACTGACTGATTGATTGATTGACTGACTGACTGACTGACTGACTGACTGACTGACTGACTGACTGACTGATTGACTGACTGACTGATTGATTGACTGACTGACTGATTGATTGATTGACTGATTGACTGACTGACTGACTGACTGACTGACTGACTGATTGATTGACTGACTGACTGACTGACTGACTGATTGACTGATTGACTGATTGACTGACTGACTGACTGACTGACTGACTGACTGACTGACTGATTGATTGATCGACTGACTGATCGACTGATTGACTGACTGATTGATCGACTGATTGATTCCTCCAGAGGTGCTGGAGAGATAAAGATTCCTCACCTGTGAATCTGCCCGTTCTTGTGTAGATAATCTAAACCTTCCAGGACTTCCTTCAATATGGTGGCTATTGTGGGTTCATCTAGGACTCCATTTTTATGTTCTCCTTTGCTGAAAGTGTGTTTTATGATGTCCAACACTGAACCTGCATCAACACGACAAACTTGTGTCAGTCAAAACCGCTGCAAAATTATAGCACACATACACTAATCATAATAAAGTTCATATGGTTTTTACTGTGGCTTAGGTGTCAAAATACCTTTTTTAGACAACAGCACACATGAAATCTTTAATGGACCAGTTTGCATGTTAAAAACACCTCAGTTCATTTTTGAGGTATAATTTTGAGGTAGAAAGAAATTGAGGTACCTCCACTGAGCAGCTTCATGACCAACCAAAGTTCATCTTTTACAACAAATGAAGTGAAGTAGGTCACCACGTTCGGGTGGTTACACTGACTCATGGCTTGAATCTCTTTCTGTGGAGACAGATGGAGTCTATTGAGTCTACACAATTAAGCACTCAATTGTCATTAGAAAGCACATGATAGTTACTTTGCTAGATATTCCTGAAATAGTCAATTATTTTATGTAATATGTAATTTTTTAAGAATTGAGGACATTTTGGCTGCTTTAAACACCAAGCATATGTAAATTCTGATTACAGCCGACATAAATGTTAATCAACCATTTCATTGCTTAATTAGTTTCAAAACTCATTCGAGCACGTAGGTCCACACACAGCTTGCATGTATGCATTTTGCAGTTGCTTTTATTCATAACAGCTTACAGTGCATGTTGTCGGTAGGTGTGTTTCCAAAGAACTGAACCCATTACCCATAAACCCTTGCTCTACCGGTTGCACAACAGGAACCATTATTAAGAATGTGACGTGCTCCAAAAAAATAAGGACTGCAGGTGCAAAAGCTGAAGAAAATTGAAAACGTGTCATTTGTGGTTCGGCGTAAATTTACACAAACCCGTATTTCTGCGTCTGCCAATCCGAGTAAACCGGAGAAATATAATATATAAACATAAATATAAAATATAAACCCGTCACTGAGAATAAACTTGTTACACAGTACAGCAGCCATCACTCAAGTCATCACTCTCTGCTTTACTGCACCAAACGTTGATCAATGGAGATCAACTCACTGTGTGTGTGTGTGTGTGTGTGTGTGTGTGGCCTGCTGAGGGAGTGTGTATGCATGACAATGATTACAATTGGGACAGTGTGCTGTGCGAGAACCCTGTGTGTCTCACATGAAACACATTTTTGAGAAACGTTTTTGTGAAAAACACAAACGTACATCTGAGATCTTACGTATTACAATATGTTTGGCCTTGACACTTTACTTTTAACTCTTTGTGACTCGTATCACACTTTGTTCGTATGTTAACATACATTCTAAATACTGCGTAGTGTATACTTAAACCTGCATGTACAGACAAAGCAGTGTTTGTGTGGTTTCTCACCAGCAGCTCGTCCATGCTGGTCTGGCATTTCTCCAGGTTGATTCTCTTGATGGCCACGCGCTCCTGTCTAGGGCTACACAGTGCTGCCTGCACCACAGCTGTAGCTCCACTGCCTGCAGAACACAATACACACGTCTGTAATGAACAGCGCATGTGTTGCGTCAAACATATTACTGGGGATGAAAGGCGGATGGTAAACATGCCCTCTGGAACATAAAAACATGCGCACGACAGGTGCAGCTGATTATATTCATGTGCAATAATAATAATAATAATAATAATAATAAATGTTTGCTATAAATCTGGCATATTAGGATATTATTTTTCCGTATCTTAATCTGTATCCATTTTCATTTACATTCTGTTTTTAATTTCAAATCATCTTTATTGGCATTAAATTATTGTATTCAATTATTTTGTACAATCTTTTAGTAGTGACACACCCCCTGATTCAAATAAACATTTGTTTTTCTGTGATGTAATGAACTTTAGTGTTGCAAATTCTGATGATTTAAACTTGTCACCAAGGCAACAATCTACCAGATGAGCTTTTTTTGTGAGAACGACTCGTAACAGTCTGGGAAGCATCAGTAAGAAACAAATGAATCCGGAATATTCTGCATTAAATGCGACACCTATATCTATATCTCAAAATCTACCAATTTTTTTTAGACGTCTGTACTATTTTTCCTTTCCAGCACATTAAATACATTATTTTTAAAGGCTGTTAAAATGTTGGCAAGGCATTAAAAAACCTACAATGGTGCAGAAAAAAAATAGTAATTTTGAGCCTAGTAAAATATCACACATTTACTAATGCCTCAAATTCGATTCAAACCAATTACTGATTCACATCAAAAATAGCACCTCACACTTCACCTACACACACTAGTGAGTGTTCAGTATGTACTCTCTCTCTCTCACACACACACACACACACACACACACACGCGCATAGACAAATGCAGTACTGCTGTTCACACGCAACAGTGTGTGACACGCTGCCAACTGTGTCTGACAGATAAGAAGGGTCCTGACTTCACACTCTCCTGATTAGCAGGAAAAGTGCCGAGAAATTATAAAGAAGCAGAGAGATACAGTAGCTTTAATCTTAACTGAAACCAGATAGCTTTAACATGCATCTAAAGCCTCATCATATCTCTGGCTCTGAGCCATGACAAAACTTCTGCTCCTGTATGTTTGTTTCTTTATTTACATCTGTGGTCTGCGGTTCAATCAAAAGCAGCTTTAATTTAGACTTAATTCAAAGAATTAGACCTAATTCAAAGACAGAAAGAAAGACAGAAAGAAAGAAAGAAAGACAGAAAGAAAGAAAGAAAGATCATCCTATTAATTTTTATATATATTGCTTCATATATTTTGTAAATATCGCTTTACATCCACTTTTAATGTTAGTAACTGTTTCTTTCTGGGATAAAAAAGTCATAATTTGAGCTTCATGATCATTTTTAATTATGTGTGGACCTTTAAACGGTCATTTTTTACACTTTTGCTGTTTAGTCTAGTATATATTTTAACGGGCCCATCTTTCCACAGCCTGCATCCACACTGTGACAGGTTCACAACGCATTCACTTACAAACACTTAAATGAGCCAAACGGTTGTGATCAGGCTGAAACGATCACAGATCTGGTACCATCTAAACATTTTAATAAGCTCATTTCAAACTGTGGTATTCTTCAGAAAGACACGTATTGCAGAAGGATGACACACATTCTTCTGCATAACCTCACTTTTAACTTCTTGAGAACACCAAACATGTTATAGATCTACAGATGTGAGCGTTTATGGGTTACAAATGTATTCATCTGACTGACACAAAACCTAAAAAAGGTTTTCAGCTCTGTAAGTCACACTATATTACAGCGGAATATTCGACTCCTCATCATTTGAACCCTGTATATTGCATCAGAGATGTCGTGCACCACGCGGCCAGCAGAGGGCGCCGCCACCATAAACACAAATAAATGCATTACATGCAGCGTGCAGCAAATGACACCTCCGTTTGACAGACACCTCGAAGGCCTGCAAGTGCTGATCAGAAGATCCGGATATAAACACCTGATCAAAGCAGATACCTAACGGCACTTCATTCTAAATATATTCATTTCCGACTGCGCAAACATGCGCAGTTTATCACCTTCAAACCATCGAAACTTCTGGGCACGCACATCTCACGCGTGTACTTCTGCTTCTTAATATATTTCGCATTAAATAAAAGCGTCAGGTAAATTAATAACTGAAACGTCGTGGATAGATGCTGCCCAAAGGTTTTCCGCAACTGGACGTTTCCTGTCCTCACCATTATAACAACATAGCGGATACATAGTTAGACTGATGCAACGGACGTACTATGAAGAAAACCAAAAATGACTTTTTGGTTAACAATATCCTCATGCTCGGAAACTTTCACATACACAAATCTGAGTCCTTTAAAGTCAAGACGCGGTTTCTGTGAGTTTATTTCTCATACAAAAGCCCTCGATGTGATTAAAAATAAAAATGCCATAAATCTTTTTTTTACCATAATGAAAGAATATGATTTACAAAAACGCCATAACCCTTCCATGTGTTTATTTCCCTCTTCTGGTACTATTAATATGACTATTATTACTGTTATTATTTAAATGTGAATTTGTTGCATGCACCTGATCCTTCTGCCCGCACTGAAAAGATGTGTTGTTGTTTCCGCGTTGTTTGTAAATAACAAAGTGCTTAATTCATATTAATAATAATACAGTTGTGCGATGTATCACTGGACACATGCCATCAAAAAGCATCATCTCGGGAGATGAGGAAATGACACGCGCACTATCCATTACGCCGCTTCTGGTCATGCCAATACGCTCCAATATATCTTGCATATCATTTCCACCTGACCGAAGAAGGTCACTTTTTAATAAGTAAAGGCAATATTGCGACGTGCCACATCCGCATTGCATGGCTGTCATCGGCCGGTGCATATTAAAAAAAAGCCGGTAGGCCCTCTCTCTCCCTCTCAGTGACACGCACCAAAGCAACACACTCCGGCGACGGACGAGCTCGTATTTCCGCACACCTTCATTGAAGGAGACCCCCACTCACCTATCACCTCCTGCAGTACGTACGCCTCCTTGACAATGGGCCAGCTGGTGGTGAGCGCCGGCTGCGGTGTCTGGACGGCCGCCGGAGAGTCACTCTGCTCCGCCATGATGCTGCTGACAGAGTCGCTCTCGCTCGCTCACCTCAGCGCTGCTGCCGCTACTGCTGGATCACTACCGCATCCGGAGACAGACGCCACGGTCCTACTACGGCGAGGGTTAAGGTCATGAATAATTAATTTAGGGCGTGTCGCGTTCGCAGCGCAGCGTTCTTATTGGCGAAGGAATAAGCTAATGAATATTCAAAGACCCCTGGTGACGTTTATTGGTTATTCTACGTTCGTAACGTTGCGATCGTATCTGCAGTCACAAATATAAAAATAATAATAATATAAACACGTTTGAAAGTAAAACAAAACAAAGAAGAAACACAGTAAAGTTAGGTGATTACTATTCATGATTCTCAAACTAAACATGGAAATCGTAATGAAATATTACAAAAACAAACAATAACGTGTATAACAAATACAACAGCGTGTAAAATAACAAACCAACATTTAAAATAAAATAAATACAATAACGTGGCGCCTCTCTTAACCGTAGTAGGATTAGCAGAGTAGAAGCGATAAACCGATTATGACCAGAGACATGAATCCTACTATGGCAAAGGCTTACCTCTATTCATTTGTGCAGATATTACTAAAGCATAGATCACGGATCTATGGGTTGTGTTAATAACGAGGTAATTTGACCTTGAGGATGCTTCGTAACATTGTTTTTGAGAGCGTCGTTTCCTGATGATGGACAAACCTGCGCGACTTATACACATAATAAAAGCTGCTTTCACCTGCCAGGAAAGCAGCGAGTGTTTAGTTAGAAATTCAATGTTTAATGCAGAAAAGCATCGTAGTTATATTTCGAAATAAAATTAACCAGCTCTCTCATCTGGCTTTTTATCGCAACAGTGTAAAATCCTTTAACATAATCCTAAAACTGTAAAGAATAAGATATCATATAATATAAATAATGTATTCTACAATAAATCTAGCAAATGATTGAGGCCTAAATAAGTGTAATACATTAATCACGTAATAAAACCAGCAGGACGCTGTATTTAAGTCTACCAACAGATGGCGATAATTGTCATAATAAAATGCTAACGTGCTAAAACAACAGCTGTTGTTTGAGACGGACTACTTTTACGAAAAATATAACTGTTTCACTTTTCAAAAGACTGTTTTTATTAGTATAACAAGCCGGTATAAACTTTTATAAAGTTTCTGAACAATGTACACATTTAGAGACATCAAATCTAAACATAAGAAGCCTTATTGATTTTGTTGAAACCTTTTAAAAGATTTTTAAACGTCTTTAAAAAATGACTTTTAAAAAGCAAAAGCCACATTGAGGAGATGACCAGCAGATGGCACCATTTAATAAGCTGATGTTGAGTTAAAACCAGGAACATATTAACGATAGTTATGAAATCCAAATATTACACTTAGTTTTATACACTTAGTTCTCCTGTTCTTTAAAGTTCTTTAAAAAAATTAATGAATCTGCCTACAAGAATTACGTTTATTTTGCATTTGATGACATTCTTTAAAAATGTCTGATTTTCCAAAAACTATATGATAAATTCAGAGCCTAGAGACAACGACTATAGCTAATATTAGTATATGATTATATAATACAGATATTGTTATATTGATGTTAAATCATGTTAAATCATGTTAAATCTTATATTAAATATAGTTCAGTAAAATATGACCATAGATTTTAATCTTTTAAAGGTACTTCATGACAATAATTATATATAGATCAGCGCAGAGGGGTGAAGTGGCTCTTTAAACGACGCCGGCGTGTTTGACAGGCGCGTCAACCAATCAGCGTCGGCTTGGGGGCGGGGCACGTCGATCTGCTCTACTTCCCCGTGCAGGAGAAAGAGACACATAACAGCAACGGGCGGTGCGAACCTCGATTCTGTCATCATCACCACCATCACACTGGACCTGCAGCCGTCAGAGACCGTCGCAAGCCCACATCGGCCATTGATTGCACACCATCGCCGGCGACTTGAGGACAGCAGATCCGCTGGAGATGGCTGGGATTTTGGCGTGGTTCTGGAACGAGAGATTCTGGCTTCCTCACAACGTAACCTGGGCTGACTTGAAAAACACAGATGAATCCACCTTCCCGCAAGCCGAGGATCTGTATCTGGCGTGTCCTTTAGCCTTCTGCATGTTCATGATCCGGCTGGTTTTTGAGAGGTACGTCCATCATCTTCATCTTCATCATCGCGCTGAACCCTTGAGATGTTGAGATGTTGCGCGTCCTCAGCAGCTGATGGGACAGGTTTCTCCCAAGACTTCCTTTTCCTTCTTTGTCGCTGAATCCCGATGTGAATTAAAACAATGACAGGGACCCAGTTTGGCCCATCAGGAGTAAAATGATGCTGATGAAAGTAGGTCACTCTACTGGAGATTGTGGGTTCTGCTATGGAAATGTCGCTGGCCTAGAAATGCAGGTCCAGCTTGCCTTTGACTCTTCATGCGGTTGGTGTTAAGTGTCGGTCCGTTTGCAGAAAAACATTGGCTTAATGTTCCTCAAACATTCTGGTTAGGCTTTGATCAAAACACCCCAAAATCACGCAATATTAAACTTATGTAATTAATTCAGCCCGAAACAGCGTCCGATTTGATTTAAAATGTGCTAATAAATGCTGAAATGAACATTAACCAGGGTTAATACAGGTTAAATACTGTAAATGTAGAAGTAGCCTATTGTTCTATGTTAGTTCATGGTAACTAAGGCAGTTAACTAATGTTAACAAATGGAATACAATTGCAAGTTGCCACCAATTTATTTTAATTCTTTTTTATACAATTCATCAAAATAATTGTGAAAGAGATAGAAATTGTCATGATTTATTCAATCTGACGACTTTGCCAGCAAATATGCTGTTATTTATTTGTGGCACAGTTTTTAAATATGAATGTTTATGGAAAAAAGCCGCTGATTCTTAAAAAATAACCCTTTTGTGTTGCACGGTGAAAAAAATGTGCATACCGGTTTGGAAAATCATGATGGTGAGTAAGTAACAGCAGAATTCTCATGTTTGAGTGAAATATTCCCTTTATTTTGTATTTGTGTCAAACGTAATGTATTTGGGTATGTACTTGCTTCTGGGAGCACAAAGCAGTCTTGACATTTCCTGCGGAACCGTACAATGTCATATTTAGCATTTATATATGCAAACAGACCATCTGGTCTTAGGTTACCTTCGTCTGACAGCTTGCAGAGTTCTTCAGATTTCTGTCTTATTTTGTAACTGTTCTTCTGGTCTTGAGTTGCAAACAAACTGAATCCACTTTGTGGGTGTATGTCTGTTAGTTTTGAGGTCATCGATGTGCTTGTGTGCTCCTAAACATTCGCAAAATTCACTTTTAGTGGACACATTTAAAACATACTGTATTTCTCCTCCAGGAATACGGCTCAGAAATATTGATGACTCATACTGCACTTACAATAATTTTGTCCAATCAAATGCTGTCTAGAACAAAAATACTTCCCCATTAATACGTCTGCATTTGACAACAGTTGCAAGTAGTATGTAAATCACGTTTGTGGTCATGATGTAAACTAAAGGCTTTAAGCTATTAACTTAAATGAATTAGTGCTTTGTTATGTTTCGCCTCAACTTCCTGTTTTAACTGGAAATACAGCACAGGAAAGAGAATGGGTGCTGTTTATGCCAGTTTATTGGGATTTTAAGGCCATTGTGGTCTTCACTGTGCCATCACTTCACTTCTTTAAAATGAAAACACATTATCTGGAGTACAGACATGTTCTCCCATTCTCCTGCGCTGAGCCACACATCACTGTACATTATTACATGGAACAACAGCCCATTTATTGCATTTTAGCTCCCCAAAAACAAATAACGCACGTGACCCAAATTCATCTGGTTGTGGACTCCATAATCTTATCTCATCTTTTCAGCTTTTTCGACGAATAATTTCTTGTTCGTTTTCTGCACCGAATTGCATTTTAACACAAGACGCGCTTAATTAAAACGAGATTAGATTCAGAGTTTAATTAAGTGTCACAAGCTCATTAAACTCTGTCATCT
>JAZGTI010013094.1:0-15140 GCA_036877585.1 Botia kubotai
GGAGGAGGAGGAGGCATTAGAGATGAACAGCCCTTCACCTCTTCTCTGTTCTCTCACTACAGACAGAGACAGACTGACATCTCATCCACCTGTTCTTAAAGGAATAGTTTGACCCAAAAATACTAGTCATCATTTCCTTCTCCTGATGTTGTTTCTGATGCTTTGATTTACTTTCTTTTTGTGGAACACAGAATTAATGTATTGAAGGATATTCTGCTCACTCATTTTCATAAAAGTGGTCTGTATGACTTCCGCACATATACTGTACTGTAGCTTTAGTTAAAAAAGTCAATTAAAGTGATTCACTGATAAACACATGGGTTGTTAACTGTTATCAGACTGATTTTGTGAACCGAATCAATCAATTTAAAGGAATGAGTGCTTCACAATTTGCGAAAGGCATTGAAACTGTTACATCCCTCATGAACTTTAAGAAGATTATCAGTGAATGACGACACGCAGAGATCACATGGCTGTAAAAAACGGAGAATTTAACATGCTTGAGTTGCATGGAGCGCTGTTCTGTTGTTTGAGTGTTTTGGGTTCCACAGAAGAAAGTTGTGAGTTTGAAACGATATGATGAGGTAAATAATGACAGTTTCTATTCTGGGTCCACTATACCTTTAACTTCACAATCTCATTTTCCCTGTTTTTCTCTTCTTCAGTTGTCACAAAAAAATAGAAAACATTTATGTATTTCACAGCCCTGTTTTTTCACCCTTAGATGTTTCAAGAAGTATATGAGGGAAAATATTCCTTTATTTCTTTGTATGCATTATTGATGTACTGAATGCAAAAGAAAGAAAAGAGGTATTATGAACTTTAATGTAATCTTATATTGTTGTTTGTTAGTTGAGTTTGGAAATACTGTCAGTGTCCAGCACTTTTTTCAGTTTTTTTCTTTTAAAAGACTGTGTTCAAATCTCTAGCTGCCCTCATCTTTTCAGTTTGTATTTTTTTTTTGGTTGGGGGTTAAAATGTATCTCACACACACACACACACACATATATATATATAAATATATTTTTGATAAGTCATTCATTTTCTGTTTACATGTGTTGTATGCCCATCACCCTGTTCACTTCTCTTGTGTGTGCTGGAGGTCCTCAGCTTTCTGTGAGCACTGTAGCTTCTGGTACATCATCGTTTCTTTACACTTGAGAGTTGCAGATATGTTGCTACAGGTTCAGTTGTGAAGGCTTGTGTCACGTTCCAGATACATTGTGAATGAAGAGTTTTTCTGTTCATATGACGCCTCTTGCCATCATGGCTCGATTCAGCAGTGTTGTGCTCAGCCACACGTGCTCCAGTTGTGCGTTTGTGTGCGTGAGCGTGTGGGTGCGCATGTGTGCATATCTGTACACACCTGTGTATATGTGTACTACCTGAGTGAGTGTGTGTACGCATGCAGGTATGTGTGCACCTGTGTGTTGGTGTTGTTAATGTGTGTGTGTGTGTGTGTGTGTGTGTGTACTGAATCAGTACTCAAACTTGGCATGCTGTTTAAACTGGATGCTAAAAGACTGGGGAGGATTTTATAAATGTTAATTATGTATCTATGTAGAGTATGTATGTAATGTATGTAAAACAAATCAAACAAAGTCAAAAATCTGTGCTGTGGAGTTTTTGTTCTAGAACTTCTCTTGAGTTCTGCACACATTTCAGTTTGACAAGCATTTTTTTTCTGCATTTTTTAAAATAGTGGGTTCTATTTCTCTTCCTTGTATGCCTTTCTGTTTTTAAACAGAGGTTCCAGGTTCGAGTTGGTAATATTTGGGTTACAGGAACAGGCAGCACAAAGAGAAGTAAATTCTGGTTTCGGAAATAACCTTTATTTTTCCCCTTTAAACCTTTAAAATGTATTTTTGCCATAGAATGAGATCAACTGTAAGCTCTGAGGCTTTAGTCTCAAGTCGATGTGATTTCAACTTTATTGAAAAGCAGAACTGTGTAAAAGTCATGTAATATAACATAACACTCCAGTTAATCAATTTAAAAGGTCAACAGTAACGCCTCACTCATGTAAACAGTTAATAATGACGTGTGTCAGTCTCCTCGCACTCAGAAACTGACCTAAAACACACAGTACTTTAAAAAATAATTTGCAAGGCTTCATAAGCAGTTAATTTCCATAATAAACACATAAATTGCACAATTGTACACGCACTGCACAGGATTAGGGGAAGAACATACCAGAATCAAGGTGATTAAAACATTGGCTGTCAGTGTTGCGCTTTAGTGAATATACATTTATTAAAACTAAATAAAATTTCAGTTTCCATAGGAATGATTATAGAAAACGTGCAGTACACGTGTGATATTATGACCGACCAGTTTGTTAGTGGAAAATCAAATATCGTGCACACTTTCTTGTCACAAATGCTTGAATAGCTAATGTTAGTTCTCACATGCTTGTTTGAGTGGGTGAGCATATAATCCTGAAGGATCTTGTCTTGTCATAATGTGCATTAGCGGGATGATTGACCAGCCCGTTGTCATGGTGATGGTTGTAATGTGCATTAGCAGGATGATTGACCAGCCCGTTGTCATGGTGATGGTTGTTCTGATCAGCGTAGCTGGAGTTCTGAGGTCCAGCCTGTTGATAAATGGTGTGTGGCGCCCTCGTGTGGTCAGAGAAGCAGTAAACACAGGTTTCTGTTGCTTTGGGCCGGTCCTGGTTCACGTTGCCCTCCTGAGACACGTCATCTGCCCGAGCCATCAGTGAATCTTTAACCAACATCAGAATTTATTGCCCTAATGTTGTTGTTGGTACAGTGGTGATAATACGTTAAAATAGCATCAGTACAGTTAAAGTGGGACACGTGATTTGTATTTCCCTCCTTATTTTAACGTGTTGTGAAGAACTTCTGTTATTTTAAATGATATTGTGAAATCCACTTTGCATTACATTTTAAAACAACTGAAATATTATTAACTTAATCTGTATTTATCTCCTAGTGGAAAACACATTGAACAACTGAAAATATTAGAGAATTTTAAAATTGTGATTTCCAGTCCAGGAAAAGTCATGAAAGCTTTAATTCATTATTTCAGTGGCTGGAATGTTCTAGGCTGATTAAAGGTTGATAAACAGTATGTTATTATTCACCTTCAGATGATTGTCCGAGCTTATTTGTCCGCTGGTTCTTGCCGTCCTCTGCCTCTTGGTGGCCCTTTGCTCTCTTCAGCAGCACCAGAATGGCTGCAGTCAGTGTGCACATGAGCACTGCGATACACAGACCCAGCAGAGAATACAGCAGCACCTCCGACTCCAGCTCTGCTCGGGCGCCCGGACGCCCTCTGCTGGTGATCAGCTGCACTGCAGTCACACCATTAGGCCTCTGCGTCATGGCCGCCGCATTTGTGCCTGCATGACAAATGCGTTACAGTGCCCACGATTACAGTAAGTTTCTGAACTATGAGCAGTTAAAATGATAAAAGAAATTATGGCAATTAATTCAGTAATTTGACGACATTGTAATGTATAACAGTTTTGACTCAGTTTTATGAGTATGTACAAACCAGGTGTGGCTGTCAGTAAGCGTGTATCAAGTGTACTACCATGACGCATCACATGATCTGATACCTGCTGTCACATTTATTATGTAATGCTTAATTGGGAACAACAGGACATGCAGTATAATGGCTGTATGGCAATCTATAAATCCCAGATGGGTCCCAACGAGTTGTCTGATTTTGATGTGATCAGTGATTTGAATATTGATGTGATATAATTTGAATATTACTTGAATAATTAATGATTAGTGTATCTGCTCTCCATCTGCCTGTTTGCTGTGTCTGTCTGCTAGTGTGCTTCTCTTACACGTCATCATGTGTGTTAACAGTATGTGATTTACTCACTCTTGCAGACATGTGAGCAGGCTGAAGGGTGACTGCCACACAGCTCTGAGCACCTTAGACACTTCTTCAGCAGTGTGTCATAGAACTGACCAGACACTGCTTTACATCTCCAGGCCACTGACAGTACAACATCAAAGATCCTTAAAGCTGTGCATTTCAAACTCTGTATGTATGCAGTTGTTTTCACTAAGCACCTTATGATAAATGATGGGCCTTATTATATGAAGACCAACTTTATTATGAAATGTCGGTCTTAGATCCGACATTGAACAAGTAATTGACTGACAGCTATGTGCTTCATGCGTATTGTCACTTAAACCTGCATTATTTATGTACATATTTCATTATAGTAATGCTGGGGAATAGGCAGCTACAGCCAGTTTGCTTTGTAACTTACTGCAGTATTCTGAGCAGCGTGTGAGAATCACAGGATCATGACAGACCACGGTACACGACACGCATTCTCGCAGCAGACGATCCAAGTACTTCCCCTCTGGACAACTTTGTGCCATTCTTTAACCCAGACAAATACCTGCATGTGCCATTAACACATTCGTCAATCTAATTAGTTATAGTTTAGTGTAGCCTGGTGACTTAGGGCTTAAATATATTAGCATTTCTGTCATGAATGCTAATGATTTCTGTCAATCATTAGCATTCTGCTAATAAAATGTGTAGCCAGTAGTTTTAAAAATGTTTTAAAGAAAAAGTGAAAGAGCTAAAACCCGACATGAACTCCCTGACTAACAATCACACTGGAACAAAGCTACAGATATGAACATTCTTATTGTTTAATAAGTATAATTAATTTAATACGTTAATACTCTAAAATGTAATGAGTATTACCTTCAAAATGAAGTGTTTTAGTTTTCATGTGCAATCTAATGTTTTGTAATGCCACATGGTTAGTGTTGTTAACATCACACAGACAGGCTAATCTTAAAATGAAGTTTATCTTAAAATATAATTTTAAATTTACAGCAATTATGTGTTTACAGATATTATTTAAACATTAACATACATAAACATTTGGTAAAGTAGCACCAAAAGATTTGTAAAATAACAAAAAAAATCTTATATCTACTGTAATTGTTTCAGTATACTGTATAAATGTTACTGTAAACATTTCATTGATTTCAAACATAAGCCTCCACAGGATAAAAACGTATATCACGCACCAGTTTTAAGATTTAGTTTCTTTGCTACTCTGATAGCATTAATGAGCACTTACCGTGGCTGAGAATGCAGACTCTGGGTGGTTTAGGTTTCTGTGTGTGTGTGTTCCATTTGTACTGGCTGATGATTTGAATACAACCACTCAAGAGTCTCATGAGACCATCCTGCTGGTACTGCGCTGATATGTAGATGACATTTTAGTAAGATTTTGATTCCTGATGCCGCAGCTTATTAAAGAATTCAGAATTCAGAACATACAAATCCACAACCTTTTGAAACAGAGAAGCACACGTTGTACATTTTAGGATTACCATACCAAATTTATATATATAAACATCAAATTGTTATATTTTCTTGAGTGCTCTGTGTCATGAACAGCCATTTAATGTACTTAAGACAAGACACAAGGAAACCGACATTATGTGCTTCGTATCCTCAAAGGTTTTCTTTTATGTGTGCACTCAAAGAAATGTCCATGTTTCAAAAGACACCTTTCAACAAATCATCTTCCAGTCAAGTATCTTAATTCTGTAAGATGAAATAAATGACTGGAGAAACTGTAGGGGAATTACTGATGTTAATGTGTGCAGATGAGTCAGGTTTTAAACGAGGAGCCTCCAGAGACACAGTTCATGTTTCGTCTGTTCTCCATAGATGAATATTTACAGTGATTAAACTCACTGATGTTTACAGCTGGTACAATAAACTCTTACACTTACTATTACTATTATTACTTTATAAGAGCCAGAAATCAACACAGTTGTGGGAATAGCATGAGTCATCTAGTTTTGTCAACCCTGAAACTTAACACATACACATTTAAACACATCCTTGCACCTGCAGGCATTTTAAATAGACCTTAAGTAGACAGAGCGCACACGGCTGTTTCATAGACTGCCTACAGAAACCTATTAAAATAGTCAACAGGAAGGAGTGGAGTGAGACTGGGAGAGCATGACACGGCAGTCAGAGCGCTGCCTGTCACTGAGGTTCTCTGGAGCAGTGAAGCGGAACATAAGAGACAGATGGTGACTCGAGGCAGGAAGAGCAAACTCAATATTCCACACCTGTTGACTCAAACCTCATTTAATATACATGGTGAATTAATTAATGTCTTTTGTTTCACTGGGACAGACTAAGAGAAAAACAGAGCATGTAGACTGTTATTTGTCATCAAGTTTTTATCATGCCTCATGCCACAGTGAGATTACATCTGATATTACAGATGTTTGTCATTGATGACAAATATTATTAATGATAAATATCTTTAACAACAAATCTACATTACATTTAAAACTGTTTTATAATTGTAGTTTTTTTTTGGTCATTTTGGTTTTACTCTTCGTTCGTTAATACATTAAGTATTAAAGTATTAAGTATGTTAGTTTGAACTGGAAAGTTTAGGTTAATGTTTTTTGAAGGTTGGTGATCATTTCTTCAGGGACAACAGCACTACAAACTAAAGTATGCACTGGAAATGATAAATATATGTAAATGAATATGATATTCCAGATGCAATATATTCTAGACGGCTTGTTTACCTTTGAACACTTCATCACTTTGCTCACTGACTTTGTTTACAGGCAGAAAATGAAGCTTTATTCACAGATTGACCTTTATTTGTTTGGTAAATAAATGTAATGCATTTCATATTTGTCAATAACAACACTGATAAAGTTTGGCTGATACTTGTTCACGTTTCTCCACAACTGACAGAAATTACAAATCAGAAACCATATACAAGCCAAAACATACAGAACTATCCAACACAGATCCTAATACAGGTCAAATGTAGCCCCATCTCCAAACATATGTTCAACACAGAATCCAAACTAGACAGCAGAGGGAGATATTTTGCAGCACTTGATGTTTTCTGCGTTTTCTCGTGTCAGACAGTTTTCTACTATGTTTTATGAGCAGTCAAAGAGTGCAACAGATTATATATGAGATTTACATTTTTTTTTACACTGGTGTTTGGAAATTTAAGAGCACAAGTGTTTACATGCAACTTCATATTAATGAGTATTGTTTACATAAAATAGAACTTACAAATAACACAATATTACCACGAGTTATTTTGGTTAAATGTTGGCAGACCTATGCCTTTGTAAAGTTGAATTAAAACACAGTTTGTCCACAAATGACCTAACAACAATAGTGTTGGAAGAATCATTTAATTAGACCTGAGGATTATTCTGCTTGGATGCTTTCAAATAAATTGGGTCTTGAAATAACTCATTACTGGGAAAAATCTGAGCTGAGGCACTGCAGCCACCAGGGAAATGACAGGCGCTCATTTCCACCTCAGGCCAGCCTGACATTAAAGTCACAATGAGGTACACAACATCTTAAAAATGACTCCAGTCACCCCTCACACACACATGCACACTAAGGGAAGAGTACACAATACACAACCATCATTGTGTGCATTTCTTACGGTCTCCACACACGAGTGTAGTATCTTGAGGAATGAGAGGAACTGTTGAAGTTTGTGATGCATGCAGAGGGAAACACACACTACTGTACATGCACATCTAACAGGTTGGTGACGTGACATGAGAAGAGTTGTTCACTCCCACTCAATACTGTTTGTCTCTTAAAGGCACATTGAACCTAAATAATGAAGATTCAAATTCAAGGTTTCTAAAGGTGCTTGTCTCAAACCTAGAGAAGAACCGCTTCCACTAAACTTTCAGCCATCAACTCACTCCCCACCTGCTTCATAACAGCTTTTTACCAGGGGCTGTTTTGTGGCCCACAGATTAGACGTTTAACAGAGAAATAAGCCTGAATAATTGTTTTAGCCCCTCACCAAAATGACTTGCAAAATGTCTGCATGGACACATTTTGTAGCTGTGTGAATGACAAATCTTTGACATTAGTGTTTTATACACAATCACTGGATATTATGAGCTGATTGTACATTCAGATTGGCAGTTTGATTGTTAAAGCTCTATGAATGAAAACTGTTTTCTCTGACCTCTCATTCTGTGTCTTTATAAATGCTTAAGGCACTTTCAGTGTCATGTTATCAGCTTCTTTATAAGCGTTCATTATTTTTCATGTCTTCCAAATAATGAAAATGTGTATGTGTTCAGTGTAGCTTAGATGGTTTGGTTTTGTGACAGAATCCATTGATCATGATGATGCATAAAGGCTGTGGGTCTTGTGTTTCATAATGAGGTATTTTTAACATTTTGACAAGAATTTTAGTCTAGCTTCAGAAAGTTTCCTCAGAATAATTCAGTGAATGCCCTCCTGAATCTGTCCTCATTCAACATTACTTCTATCAGCTGAGCTGAGGTGTTTGTTTGACAGCAGGAAGTTTACGTGTGTGTGTCACTGGCTGGCAGGTGACTGTTAATTGGCTGTTAATGACTTCATCTAGTAACGCCCCTGGCAATGACAGCTTGATACATTTAAACAATCCAATAGTACATAATGAAAATTTCAGAAAACACAAAATAATAATCATCATTGCTCTGCTGTAAAACCTGCTTAGCTGTCTTGCTGTCCTGCCTAGGCAGCTGCCTTTTGAGACAGCCTACTAAATAATACCTCATAAACAACTGATGTGAAACACTTTTCAAAACAGCAACTCTGTGTGCCACAGAAATTGTGTCCTCAACTCTCAATGAATTCCAACAGATCTGAGTGATGTTATCATTTTGCTGTGCTACCAACATAATGGAGAGCCTATACAAATACTGGTAAAATTGTCTTTTTTCAGTTACATTCATTCAACATTTCATCAATACCTTTCAGTGCTGAATGGAATATATTTCTGACTATTTCTCCTGACTCATCTTCCATCGCCTTTTCTGTGAAGGACACTTTTGCTTCAGAAGTTTTCTTCAGAATTCATCCAGAAGGTAGTGAATGGAGGCACATCGTTTGGAACATGAGAGCACATCTTTGATGTCTCAGAATTTTGTCTAGGCAGCAGGTTTTGGAGCAGAGCTCATCTCTGTTCACTACATTCCCTCTCTATTAAACCATGTAAGTGTTCTTTACCAAAAACAAACAACTCCACTGGGAATCAAAGGCAGAATATCATGAGGGACTGTTAAACATAAACAGAAATGACAGATTCCAACCACATTGGTAAGATATTATCAACAACAACAAATAAATAAACAACGTAACTAACTAGATCTGATTTCTTTTCAGCAATGTGGTATATTTTTTATAATTGAACGTTTTATATTCGGTAATGTTTTCTGTTAATTCTGCGTTTATTGTTACAGAAAGGCCTTGAGAACGTTTTTCATAATTGACCCTGTGGTTCAACAGAAAGTGTGAGAGAGACAGACACAATGATCTTACATTAGCAGTGTACTCTAGCTCTAAACTTTAAAGACCATTTTGGTGCTGTAGGGAACAAAACAAACAACACGACAGCTTGTTTCAGACAGTGACACCAAGTCAAACAACTACAGATATTTACAGTAAATCACATGCCTAACATTCTCACAACTCATCATCGCTTAAATACACCAGAACTGTCAGACTGAGCTCTCCAGAAGGATCTCTGTTTTTACCAAGGAAATGCTTCAAAATAGCTGTGTAGGACACACCGAAGAAATGTGCTTCATAAGAAGTCCAGTGAGTAGTACAGTATATTACGCTAATAACTTAAGGTAAGCAAAGTTGTATCATTGATTGTAAATACTAAATCTTTAAAGCACACAGATATATTTCCATATAGAATGTGAGAGTTTCTTATAGCAGGTAGTCAAACACTCTTTTAGAGGCTGAATTTTATTTAACATTTCTGAAGCACATCTCAGCAGTAACTTATAGGCCAACATCTCCCAAAGTAGCAAACCATCCTCAGATGCTGGTCTGAAGATCTCCATTGAGCAGTGCAGCATTGTGAGCCGTTTCTGTCATGATGTCGTTGACCATTCGTGTTCGGTCCTGTCGACTGTCACTGCGCTCGATCTCATCCAAACCACTGACTCGTTTAAGACACAGGACATTCTGGAAACTCTTCTTAAAGTTGTCCGACAGGAAGGCGTAGAGGATTGGATTGGCGCAGCTGTTAGCGTAACCCAAAACGACCACAAAGTCAAAAGTGCTCTTCAGCACAGGTGTGGACGGTACGGTTCCGGTCACAGAGGTGACGTTGAATACATAGAAGGGTAACCAGCAAAGCACAAACACAACCACCACAATCGACACCATCCGGGTGACTTTGCGCTCGGACCGCTTCCTTTTGGTGGAACCTACCCGCATGCCAGAAGACTTCACCTTAATGACGATGAGCAGGTAACACAGGGAAATGACTATTAGCGGCAGGAAAAAGCCCAAGAAAAATGTATAGAAGATGAAAGCAGTATAATATGTGTTCTGCGGTTCTGGCCACAACATGGTACATGTCCGTGCCTCGTTCCTCTTCAGATTCACACCGCTGTAGATCATAATGGGCAGGTTGACCAGCAGAGACACGCCCCACATGGCCAGACTGATGAACTTGGCCACACGTGGCTTTCGCCATTTGGTGGATTTTATTGGATGCACCACGGCCAGATAGCGATCAATGCTCATGACTGTTAGGAAGAATATGCTGGTGAACTGGTTCATTGAGTCCACAGTTAGGACAACGCGGCAGATAGCAGCCCCAAAGGGCCAGTGGAGCAGTGCTAACTGAATGGCAATGAAGGGCAAGCTCAGCATGCACAGTACATCTGCTACTGCCAGATTCAGAATATATATGTTAGTGACAGTCTTCATCTTAGCATAGCGCAGGATAACGTAAATGACCAGGGCATTGCCACAGAGCCCCACTGCACACACTACAAAGTAGACAAATGTGATGACTACTGAACTGGTTCCGTCAAAGCCAGAGTGTGGACCATTTTCAGGGTACATTTCCAGACCAAAGTCAGACTCGTTCCCTGGGAAGAAACTGTTATTGAGAGGCTCAGGGAGGGAGAAATTGGAAATGGGCATAAACGTCAATGTCTCCATTTTGGCAGTTTATTTACTGAGAAAAGGCTTCTGAAGATGAAGTCCACAGAGCTTCTGAAGATGAAGTCCACAGAGCTTCTGAAGATGACGTCCACAGAGCTTCTGAAAATAAAGTCCACAGAGCTTCTGAAGATAAAGTCCACAGAGCTTCTGAAGATAAAGTCCACAGAGCTTCTGAAGATAAAGTCCACAGAGCTTCTGAAGATGAAGTCCACAGAGCTTCTGAAGATGAAGTCCACAGAGCTTCTGAAGATAAAGTCCACAGAGCTTATGAAGATGAAGTCCACAGAGCTTCTGAAGATAAAGTCCACAGAGCTTATGAAGATGAAGTCCACAGAGCTTATGAAGATGAAGTCCACAGAGCTTATGAAGATGAAGTCCACAGTTTAAGATGAAACCTGTGTGTGTTTATTAAAAAAAAAAGAGTTAACAACCAATTCTATAATTCAGAGGTACTAATTTTGATGATGCCACATCTAGATTTGTTGTCTGTCTTTAAAAAACAGCACTCGAAATGCTTTCACACCTTCGTATTGGATGTACTTCCTGTTCTGTTTATGGCAGTGGCTGTTTTTCTAAATAAAAAACAAGAATTGTAATTTAAATCTGCATAAGTGGGCCACAGCATTAGCCATTACATTCTTTATACTCATTATAAAAATCATTATTACGACTTAATATTGATCCAAAGCCATGCTTTTCACTTGCCCTGCATGTAGGGTCATGCACTGGATTGTCAATAGTGATACTGGTTTGATCTGCAAGTTTGGACTTTAGTCTAGGTTTTACAACCCATTGACTTTTGCCCCAGCAAATATTGGTTTAATCGATCTTCTTTAAGCAAGTACTATGAATGTTTGATAAAGCAGGATGACAAATGAAACTCAGTTTTGCTCTGTTGCTCTGAGATCTGTGTCTGAAATGAATTTACTGATGTGAATGCGAAGCAGTCTACTGCGTTTAGATCATCCAAACCGTGATCATTCAAATCGTGTCTCCATCCCACACAACCTTCATAGCATTATGACCCGTGAGAGAGCATCTCTACAGAGAAGCAGCGGAGCTAAATCCAGACACTAAAGTTTCACACTTCCAAAGATTTATTGATCGGATTAGAACAATTTCACTAAGCACATTTAACAGCCTCCAATGAGTCGGAAAATAGACACTCGTATTTTAAATCAAGCAGAAGTCATTATTTAGACATTTTCACAATAATATCAGAAAAGCAACAATCAGAAAGTGAACACTATTATAAAAACATCACATACCACTGTTTTGGTGAAACAATTGTTTTGTACATACTAGCCTTCAGTTTTCTGTTGCGTTCTATTTTTAATAAAAAAGGAAAAATATGTTGACAGTTAGTTGACAAGTCATCATGTATCTTTTGTATGTTGTAACGCAAGTTTAAAGCATGCACTGATGTATATTATTTTGGCTTACCGCTCAGATTTACCTGTCGTGCGGGAACATCGCTTGATTGTGAGAGCCGAGCATCACAGCACGAGCGTCAAACTGACTGCGCGTGTGAGATCCAGCCGCGCGCGTCTCTGCGTCAGGACCCTCACATCATTAAACACAATCTCTCATCATCAGTCCTGAAGAAACTGTGACGTCGTGAGAACGCATGAAAGCTCACACTAAACCTGAGAAACTTCAAGATATAAAAAAACGCAGTTAGAAGGCAGCAGTTAAATTCCTTCAGTATGTTGAGTCAGAGAGGAGATCTCAGTCTGACTGCACGCGCGCGCGACCGCTGCAGCTTCCCGCTCCGCGTGCAGGTGGAGCTGCTGATCCGCCGAGCGCGCGCCCTGCGCTGCATATATACAGTATATATGCCGCGTGTCTGAGCAGACACAGTAATGTAAGCGATGTAAAAGGCTGCAGTCTGATGTTTCTGCTGTGTGGTCTTCAGAAGAGTAAGAGGACGTGGCAGAGGTCAACATAATTATTTATATTAACCCCCCACAGATGTTCAATATTAGACTGAATAAAAATAAACATTCGTGGGAATAAACTCAGAGACAAGGGTCACTTCATAAAGAATTTTACTTGCTCTTCTGAAATGAAAACATAATGTAGTGGAACTTTTTGAATCATTCTGCAACTTTCTGACATCACAAGAAAACAAGAAGGTGGCTTGCAAATGGGTGATCAGAAACTTCAAGCCCAGTCACAGTGAGGTAACAAGAAGACAGACGGAAAGATTAGGCTCTGTTCACATCACCAGCGTCTTGTGACCTGCTCTTTATTTCTATGAGAGCTGGCAGCGCAACAAAACGATAGTTGAAGAGAGAATGTGGCCATGTTCAGTTTTGTAGCAGTGGATACCGACATGATTAAAGTGAAGCTCATGTGATCCATCTTCTGCAGTGGATTGTTAGCTAGATGGACAAGTACATTTCTGGTGAGCAATTTATCAGCTTTAGATGTCACAGAGTGTGAGAACCCAAACAGCCTTCATTTGTGCTCATGGCATAAAACATGCATAGATTCTCATTCATCTTTTATATACAATTCATTTATTTTCAACCTTTTGCCTCCACAAAACCTGAGGTTGGTGACAGAATCATCTGCTTAAAATAAACTGAAAGAGTCCCGAAGAGACAGCACAAGTGAACACACCAGTGGGCCTTCACCTCTGACAGCACTTAGTCAACAGAGGAACTGAGAATATACCATGTTAAAGGTCAGTAGCTGATAAGCCACGAAAATCCTTGATGGAAGGTAAACTGTGACAGAGACAATAAACAGACTCAACTTTAAAAAAGAGAGGAAATAAATTTAAATGATAAACGATTTAACAGAACTATTTATGGAAAAGGAAAGATGTCATTTTCTCCATGTGAACGTTTCTCTTAAAAATATACAAATGAGCAGTTTTAAATAGCAATTCCCACAGTATAACTCCTCCTGTACTTAAAAAATAACCTAAAATAAACCGTTGAAAAGAAGATTACAGTTTCAATGTGATTCATTTCCAAGTGAAGCAGTGCAGGGTCATTTTAAGATATAATAAGGGCAGATGAGCCGCCATTGAGAAATAACCATATTTGTTCATGTGTAAACCAAAACGTTTCAATGAGTCGCAGTGACAAAAAGAACATGATGTCGTGGCAAACAGAGACATTTATGCACTAGGAATTGAAGAACTGTGAGGACACCAGGGGCTCCTGAGATACGGGCCTGGCTCATCTGCAACACAGGCATCAACAGGCATAAAAATGGAGCAAAGTAGCTTTCCAAACATTTTTCAAACCCAAAACTTAGAATATTTCAAATATATATACTGTCCACCTGTGCAGGGTGTTTCCCCTCCTCAGCCTATGACACAATAGGCTCCAGTTCTCCCTGCGACACCAACAGAGAAATGTGATATAAAGACTGGATGGAAATATGTATTACAGAATATTCCATGACAGATGAATGCAACATGAATTATTATAATTTTCCATAATTTATCTTTAAATGACAGCTTAGCTTATTCTAATGCTCTGCTTCTGTCGGCAGTTTGAAGAAGTTTGTTCTAAATCATTGTCTACTAATCTATTCATTCTATTTCAGATACATGACAAACCTATATATTATACTCCGAACTTGACACCCAGGGGCCCAATTAAAAACGTTCTCAGTTTTGAAGCACTGTTATAGATACTGTTGATACATGATAAAAGTCAGACAGGGAAGTTAGGAGTTGTTAAGGATGTTTTCTAAGGCTCAAAGCTAAAGGCTGCTCTAAGGTTGTGAGACCATGACTGAAACTCTGGGTCATAATTGATATACACTATAAGTGATGGCTAAACCGGAGGAGATGTTTAAAATTGATCATTTAAAAAGGTTATAAAAGGATGTTGTTGTAGCCACTTGTTTATTTAAGAAGGGTTCTGGTAGACTGATTATTAAGGCAGTAGTGTTCCTGTAGCTCAGCTGGTAGAGTATTGTGTTAGCAGGGCAAAGGTTGTGGGTTTGATACCCAGGGGAGCACATGTACTGACAAAATATCCCAGAAAGCAAGACTATGAATTAAAGTATACTTCGTTCATTTGAACATGCACTTGATTTTTAATGCATCTGTAATAAAATACAGTCCACATGAGCCATTTTAAAGAAGCCATTCAACCCCCAGA